>JAYMTN010000793.1:0-14778 GCA_036897425.1 Erodium trifolium | reverse complement strand
CTCCTCCTTCTTGTTCTCAACCTCCCTCGTTTTATGCTAACTCCGACAACATGCACAACCCCGCTACTGCCGCCGGAGGCTGTCTGATCGGCGTCTTACGCCGATTGCTCTTCTCCGGCACCCTCCCCACTCACCCATCTGATCATGAAACCACTTCACTACGGTCTGATACTAACTGTAGCACTGAATCTCCTGCACCAAGTCTGGTGGCAAGGTTAATGGGTTTGGATTCCATGCCTGATTTCACTAACATTCATCCCCAGAAATCGATCAATTCTGTTTTCAGGAGTCGCTCCGTGAATTCAGCTGACTGCAATCAAGAACGAGAGCCACATCTACGTATCAATACCTCTGTTTCCTTCTGGGAGATGCCAATGTTTGTCGACCAAGAAAATGACCAGTACTTGGTGTTGAGCTTTGAGAACGAGGGACCGAAACCTAAACAGAGGAAATCCGACATGGGTTTTGGTCGACTGAAGCAGACAAGAGCAGAGGAACGTGAAAACAGAGTGATCGGCAAAGTGAAGAAGAAAAGGAATCGAGAAACAGAGAACAGAGGGTTCTATAACAATGGTGGCACAATTGTAGATTCAACATCAATCTCTCCTCTTTCTGTAGAAACCTTGAAGCCGAAGGATATCTCAGAATCGAAGCAATCAAGGAGGATCCGGAGAAGGAAGAAGAAGAAGAAGAAAGTGAGCTCCTGTGGAGACGCAATTCAGAAGCTTGAAGCAGAGTGCAGCTCAGAGGACTCGAGCCCTGTTTCAGTCCTTGATTTTGCTCAAGTATTTCCCACTGACCCTCAATTCCCACCAGGTTTGTCTTCTCAATTCTATATATAATTCACTTCCTTGCTTCTCAATTGTATGTAAATTTGGGAATCTATGGTCTGAAACACGGTCTGCAATTACCATATCTATAACAGAGGAAGATTCAAGATCTGCAGATTCGAATTCGAGAAGGGAACTTGAACCAATGATCGAAAAACATGAACAGCCATCTCCAAGCGATCGAGAAACAAAGGAGAGTTACATGGACATGTGGGGCTCAGCTTGCAGACTGGCTGAAGGAGATACAGTGATGGAATCAAATTGGTCATACAGAAAAAGCTGCAGCTTTGAAGATCTTGGTGATGTGTGTAAAGATCTTCAGACACAGCTTCTTGATCAATTGTTTCACGAGTTGGTACTAGAGCTCTGAAAATTTTCAGACATGTGATAAGATTAGATCATGTAAATTAAGAAGTAAAGCAAGCATATCTATATAGTATAAAGATCAGTTCTCTGTTTCCTACATGCTATGAGGTAATTTTCAAGCAAAAAAGAACAATCAAAATTCTATTTTCTAGATAATATACAATTTCAATGACAACTAAAACAACAATTTGAAGTATACGAATCCACCAATAACGTTTACACTGAACTATGTAAACAAAAATAACAATTCTATATTTATTTTCAAGAGCCTCGTAACAGTATCAAGCAGAAACATTTGTTCTTCTTTTCCCTTTCCTTACAGCTAACATATGAAGAATATTAATCAGGATCCAAAAAAATTGAGAAAGAACCAGTTAAAGATCAAGGTAGTAGCCATTGTTAAGGCTAAATAAATGGTGGTTTCAAGCCACCATCTGCTCGTGCTCCATGTAGAACTGCTCCACCCAAGCTGGGAGTGCCTCAGAACCTCCAGTGTTGATACGATATTGATTCTGCTCCTGCAAATCATTACCAGGTCTTCCAGAGGGAACATCCTTGACAAGGGATTGAACCCAAGACACATCTGGCTCTTCAATGGGGGAGGCACCCGTTGCATAGCTTCTGTACCCAAATGAGGCTGATTTCCTTAGCTTGTTGAGCTCATCTCCCTGCATGCCCCAGTTAAGTTTCCCATCAGGCGAGTTCCAATCTGAGAGCATTGCAGTTCCTGGAGCAGCAGGTGAAGAGGGTCCAGCATGACGGTTCACAGCACTTCTCTCAATAAAGCTTTGGCTCCGCTTAACAAAAGCAGTGGCCCTTGCACTCAAAAGTGAAGCTCCGGAAGGCCTGGATTGCTCAACCCCAAAGGGTGGAGATGTCCTTGAAGGAGAGGATGTGAGGTTGGTTGGATAGCTTGAGCGGAGCTGCTGGTTAATGTTCTGACTCATATAATTCCCTCTTGGAGACTGTGGAAGAGTTGTGTGATCAAGAGACCCAAAAATGTCTTCAAGGTTAGTTGGTTTGACTCCACCAAGCCTATTGATATTGTTCCAGCTTGAGGGAGAGGAGAGACCAGATAACTCATCCATCAATTGCAGCTGCTGGTGCTGGTGCTGCCTGTGATGCTGATTTTCTAGGCTCAACAATTCGATGTCTATGTCTATATCTCTTGCATTAAAACTGCTTTTCAATCGGCTCCCAGGAAGCTGCAAAGTTGGGGATGCAATGTTGTTCTGCCAAATGTTTCCAGGAGAAGAGGCCCCAGAGGGAGTCATGGGAGGGCTCACTGACCCCATTTCAAGTGAATTGGCAATGGTGAAAAATGATTTGGGAGAAGGCACTGCTGACCCAGTTGAAGCATACAAAGGGCGAAGCTCTTCAGGTTTGTGAGCAAAGAAACAGACTCTTCTGGTGCAACCCGTTTCATCTTTGCAAAGGCGGGTTCGATACTGTGCAGGGTGAAGCCAGCACTCGAAGATACCATGTGCATATTCACAAGCATCCCCTTGCCTGCAAGATCCCTTCCTGAACTCAGGGCAAGGGACACAGCTGTAATGGTATTTCCTTGGATCACGCCGCCTTGCATTCTCCCCAGGGTGAACAAATGGGCACTCGGTCCAATCATGAGAATAGGCCCTTGAGCATGGCTTGATCTTGAAAGCGTACATTCTGAACTCATCAGTTCCATATATCCCGTTCTTGATATCTGGAAGAGAGAGATCCACTGGATACTCTTTCTTCTCCGTCCCATCTTTTGTGGCCCGGGGTGTTATACTCTCCTGTTGATCTTCTCTCTTTTCATCAGACAATTCACATGATTCTCTTATCCCAGCGCTGCCTTTCAATGTGACCTCAAGGTTCTTCGTTCTAGAACTGAAGGTTGAGCTCATGACATCAACTGAATCAGCATCACCTAGAGCATCAAGCAAGATCCTTACAACCTCAGGATCCCGAGAGGCAGCACCAGCAACAGCAAGGTCCAGCGTTGTGGCCCCATCAGAAGCTGAAGGCCAATTAAGATCAACACGACATGTCCTGATAAGATATGTCAAGACATTCTTGCTTCCATACATGGCAGCAATCATAAGCGGTGTCCTCAGCTCGAACCCCATCTTCTTGGAACCTATTCTCCTCCCATACCAAAAGCTGGCCTCGTTAACATCAAGACCTTCTTCTTCAACCGCATGTCTGAATCCAATCAGGTCATCTGAGGCAGCTAACTCCAGCAAAGTAGAAAAGTTTTGGCACATCCCACCTAGTCCTTGGACCTGACCCTCCATTACACCTCTCTAGTTTCCACATACAAAACACAAGAAACCCAGCATGAATTCACAAACATTTGCTATAAAAATTAAGTCCTTTGTACTAAACATACAAAAATTCTATATAAGAAAATGAAAGCTCCTGTTATGAAATAACAATAATGAATACTGGAAATTTGCAGGAAGCACTGAAATGATTGCAGTCTTTCACATATAATCAGTCACAGGAAAAACAAAAATTGGTCATAATCATTACTCAGAACATCCCAATAAACCAAAAAACCCACAAAAATCATCTAATTTACTTGCTCTTGAAATTCCTTAAAAGCTAATTTTTGATAATCTTACATACATGATACAACCCAATGCTCAGCGGAACTTATCATCCAAAACTCCATCATTTTCCCACGTTTTCTCAGCAACCAAACACTCTACCCAACAAAATTGACAACGAGGGGCATATAATTCCCAATTAACTACAAAAATTCCATTAACATACCTCCCAGAACGATGCAGACGAAACCGAAGCAAAATTCGAACTGGGTTTTTTTGGGGGATAACGACAAGGAACTGGGCGAGGAAGAAGAAACAGAGTTACAGACTTTATGGCAATGTTTGGGAATTTATCAAGAGTCAAAAGGCGAGAGCGTGATGATGATGATGATGATACAGCTCTGGCTCCTCCTCCGTCTTTCAGCTCAGCCCAACGCCTTTTTCTCCGTCCTCGCGAAATGAAACTCAAATTCAGATGAAACTTCAAATGAAATTCAAATGCCGAGGGGGGCCCCACTGGGAAGCTCAATATCAAACCGCCTCCAAGTCGCGGACCTCCACGTGGCGGGAGTCCAAGTAGAAGCGGCCTCGCAAAAGTGGCCGTACCGAGATTCTGGCTTATCGTTTTTGGCCTCGGGTGGCTGACGTGGACGTGCCTGCACAGTCAGCTTTATCTTAATTCGTCAGTAAATGACTTGGCGTTGGCGTCACTGCCTGTGGGGTAGGGAGTTGCTGACGTGTGATGGCGATTATCGTTATGCGGACACGTGTACGAACACGATTCGGTTGGTTGGTCGTTGAGGTGGATGGCTGATTTAGATATTATTTGGCGGGACGTGAGGGAAAAATAAGAGCCTGCGATACAGTTGTAATGGACTTCCATGCAGCCTCGTACGATCCAACGGTTGTGATTGTTTGTTACGATGAAAGCGTCAACACTAAAGTAATTACATGCGGAGAGAGATTCAAACCTGGACCCACCGAATGCAGAATATACGGATAATAATTTATTTATAATAAAAGTGGCTCAGCATTTATTTTGAAATTAGGATTAATAAATAGGGAATAAAATATATTATTTGGAAATAGTGAGGGCAGAGAAAAGAGGAAGCAATTTTCCTTGGGTGTCGTTTTAGCGAAGGAAAGAGGCGTTTCGATGGTCGTTGGATGATAGATTCTCCATTAATGATAATAGATCATCTGAAAAGGATATATACTGTGTCTAATCTCGTATTCGAATACCAGCCAACCATGTCATTAGATCTATATGGGCCTTCCCAAATCTTTCCGGGCATCGAGCTCTATTATCTCTCTTTTATTAGTTTTTTTTAACGGTAATCATTGAGGGATTGTATTAAAAAATTTAGTGCAAAGTGAAGCGGTATAAGGAAAGACTTGACGTCCCGAGATCAGAATATGTCCGAGTCTCCCGTAGGACATCCGGTGCTCTGAAAACGTAGAAACAACCTAGTTTACATCCTAAGCAAAAATAAGGTTCCATACAATCAAACCGATCGAAACGAAAACCATAGTTCAACAAAAATATAAACATAATCCAAATAACAAAGTACTGAAATAGAAATAGAAATAGTGCATAAAAACGATAAGAAAGAGAATGCTCCTCCGGTGCAGTCCTTCGCTCCCACTCGAGCCTCGGGCCTGGATCGTGAGGGGTTGGCCACCACCCATTTACCCCTCGGGGTCTGTGCCGTCTCATGGTGCTTGGCGGGGCTGCTTTGTAGCCCTCGCCATATCTGGTGCCTCCTCAACGTCCTCCTCATCTCGGAGCTGGAATCTCGATGGTTGCGACTCTGTGACCCTCATAGCCCGTTTCAGTTTAGATTGCGCCATGCGACTTTGATTCTGATAGGCCTTGCCCCGGAGCTTGGTCTTCTGGAGCTTTTGTCTTTTCGGTCCAAATCTACCCATTTCACGCGGCTCCTTCCGTTTCCCCCCTCGGGGGATGGTCTCCATCCCTTCGGGATCAATATAAGGTAGTGGCATTGTGGGAGTCCAAGTGGGAGTCCAAATGGGAATGTTGGGGACCCCCACTCCTTCCACACTCCCTAATCCTGGGTCCAAGTTAGCCATATCACGGGTCTTCGCGATCACGCTTGTCCAGTCTGACAACCCTGGATATCCGACTTGAAAACGTGATGTCCCCAAAGGACTCTCCTTAGCCATATCACCAGTCTTCGCTAACGGCTGCCCCCTGCTATAGATAGAGGCGAGAACCCCGACGGGGGAGGTAATATATTCGTCCTCCCACGAGACCAACTTGGTCCAATTGTCAGGAATGTCATCAATTCCTCTACCCGTAAAGCCGGTGGACTTGTGGGGGGCCCCTAACTTGTTTGTAGCAACCTGTTAGCATCTAAACCAGTATCAACATGCAAAGAATCATCAAAGCGTACCTCATCCTTACCCAATCCCCAGAGTTGAGTCGTGCAATTCTGTATCCGATGAGTGAGACGACCACATCTTGCGCAAAACCCCAACAACCGCTCAAATTGGAGTGGTATTGTCGTATCCCCCTAATGCCTTGGAAAATGGAGAGATATTTGTTTCCGTAGAGGCCGATCTACATCCAGTGCAACCCGGAATCGTAGGTACTCAGTTCAGTGTCGTACTACCTGGACATGAGCCTCTGGTATCCCTCTACCAATCGAGTTCGCCAGTAGAGCTCAGACCGCATCATTTCTAGCGTCCCCCAATACATTGAACGCCCGCACCCCTATTTCCATGATCCGAAATGGTATGTTGTCTGGCTGCATGCATGGAACATATGGAAGCACAATGAGCGGGTAACCGTTGAACGTCCATATGATCCTTGGTGCCAGATCCGATTGAGGGCAGTCTTATTCGGGAAACAGAATGAAACAACAGATTGGGACAAGACTTCCACCTTCATGCCGTCTACTCTCCATTGTTTAAGCATCACCCCTACTAGGGTTTTCGGCCTGTACCGTACATTTGACACCAAATGAGCCACAAGGGAGAGACGATACCTGTCATCGTCGGCCTCCGAAACCGCTGACTGGGGAACGACCACAATTATGTCATTGTTCTCCTCGTCATCCAAAGAGAACTCCCCAACTCTGCTGAGATGTCGTTGAGGCCCCGATCCGCAAGAGTACCCGTCACCTGATGTCCGATGGGCTCTATTTGTGCATCCAACTCCGTCAATGCTTCAACTAGCGACGACGAAGCGGGCCTTTGCGTACCAGTGACCTAAAGGTGTGGATTGGCCCCCCGAGGATCTTTGGTCGACGGGAGGGATAATCCCGGGAGATCATTCAAGTCCGGGAGGGCATGAAGGTGCAATCGAGTTCCTCGGTCGAGAACCGTCTATTTCAGTGGTAACCGCTCAAGCGGCTGTGTTGGCTGGGACTATAGGGGTGGCCACCGAGAAGATAGTGCCAGATCGACTAACGTGACTGGTGGGGGAAAGGGCGAGACGCCGGGGTTCGGCCCTGCATGTGGCGAAGCCTGGATTGAGAGGCCTGGGTTCGTTGTCACTGCGGCTAGAGCTGGGCTGCGGGAGCGCGATAAAGCAGGCGTTGATGGAGCCATGGGTAGCAAAAGTAGAGAGCGAAACAGCAACACAATGGTGATTATCCGAAAGTGACAGGGACGAAACCGGATCGAAAAAGGCAGGGAGAGACGGGCAGTTTCTGAAAATGGAGACTACGCGAAGAGAAAGAAAGAGAACGGGGTAACCCTAGATGAGAGCGTTTACGCTGTTAACTCCTGCATCTCTTTTATTAGTTAAATATTTTTTTCCCCACTTCTAAATATGTGAAATGTTTGAAAATATTTGGTTATCCCTTCGACCCGTTATTCATTTGCGTAAAAATAAAGGAATTGTGAATCAGGGTAGATAATCTATAGATGATATACCCGTTCGTACATGGTATCAAGTCTAATTTAATATATAAAGTCCATCGTCAACCAGCTCAACTATAAGTGTGAAAACAATACTTTTGTGATGAAATCAGGTGTAGTACTTTTGTAATGAAACCAAGTGTTGAAATTTGCCGAAATCAAGAAATGATGTTAGTTTTTGTAAAATAATTTTCATTTTAGGTTTTGATATACATGATATTAGTTTTTTGTAAAATAATTTTCAATTCATGTTTTGGTATACAGTTTGCGGGTCATGCAAATCATGCCTTATCCACCCGCGTATTTGTACAGATGAAATCCGTCAAATGTTAGTTTGTCAAGGAGTGATTTTGGAATCAAAATCTTTATCTTATTTATTTGAATTGTTTACATACCCGATTACATACAAAACTTTAGGACTTAAATCAACTTTTGGAATTTGCTTCGACATAAAGTTGGGGTTGGGGCACGGGGATCGGAAAAAACCTGGCCTTCTACTTTGGGTTACCTTTAACAATCTCCCAGACGTGCTTGCTAGTGAAATACAAACGTTTTTTGTCGTTCGATTTGTATTTTATTACCGCTTTCTCAATTAGTTGATCGTCAAATCGACCATTTTGTACATGTTGGCAAGTTGGGTACAGTGGCCAAGAAACTTGGTGACCTTTTTCTTGGTCCTCCTGAACGCTCCATTTCAGCCTCGATAACCTCCCGCTTCTTGGTCCTTTCTTTAAGGCGCTTGATTGCAACGGCTCGGTGGTTTGGGATGGATTGGCGAGGTGTCGATTGGTCCATGTCGACGAGGTCGTTCAATGTTTGGATCTCCGATTGAAGTTGTCTTTGATCATGCACAGTTTGTTCAAGTTGATCGAAGTATGATGGGTAGGAGTCTTACATCGATATTTTTGGGGAAATATCGAGTAGGAGAGGGTAGAAATATTAAGAAGAGAGCTGAAATTTGTGTGAAAAAATATGCTGCGAGGGGTCAGTATTTGTAGGGGTAAATTTTTGATTTTTTTGGTTACTTTTGGAAGTATTCGTTGCTTCCACGTGGAGTGGAGTCACTCACAGTGATGTGCTGACTAATCGTTTCGGTGACGTGGCATCGTTGACTCCGATGGCCATCTTCCTGGCGTAACAACTTGGCTCAACATACTAAGTCAAGCTATCGCACCGTCCATTTTCCCCAAGCACTGGTATTGCCGTTGCGCCAATCCCATTACGTCTTTATTACACCGTTTTCATTATACACGCTTTAAGCATGATAGTAGTTATTGTTCCTTATCTTTAATTTTCAAGTAAAAGTAAAGAATAAAAACAATTCATTTACTGGTTTCATTTTTCATTTTAAATTTTGGTGTAATAAAAGGATTTTGCTGAGCTCGAATGAGTCTCGATTTTTATGGATGAATAATTCTCTAGCATGAATCCTATTTTGCGAAGGAAAGGTTCTCCGATTAAGAAAAATGATCCAATTTTAAGGTGATTGGTTAATTTGTGGACCCATTTAAAGCTTAGGATCCAGTGACTATTTGATTAAATCTTGGAAAGGAAAATATGAGTGGAGGAGTAGGAATATGACCTCTTGGGTCGATTTAGAGTTGGATTACAAGATTCAATCTCTAATCGACCCTAGATTGAGTCTTGATGCTATCCATGTGGTACAACCGACTTGTCAACCAAAGTTGTGAATGTTGATTAATAGGCTCCTTATAGTAGTCACGGCAGGAAGGAGAATTGTAGTATGGGGTGACGCTAGAGACGAAGATGCATAGATGGAATACGATGTAAATGCATCTTGGGGACTGAATGTGGTTGTCCCGTGTCATGAGGATGACCAATTTCCTTTACATCCAAGTAGGCGAATATTAGAGATCTATGATCGACAACTGATATCTAAGAAGGAGAACGTCATTTAAAGTGGGTAGAAATCCTACAATTTATCAAAGTATGGGATACGTCCCTAACTTATAACCATATTCGTAATTTCGCTTTCATGGTAATCTTATGTAAGCCTATCATTCGTTAGGTATGGAACTGTTAAGTCCTTAGTGGGACAAAGTCGTCAATTAGTGGTCGGGGTGCTAAGACCCAATTAAGAGTTTTTCTATACTATGTTTAGAAAATTACCTAAGGTGGTTGATACATGACTTCGTGTATCGACTTGTGTCACCTTACTAGACTGTTAGAGAAGTTAAATCACGCCACATCCACACACACAAGTACCCTTATATGATATGCATGACTCACCTTACATTATTTGCACGCTTGCATCCTTGGATTGAAACACGTGTTCCTCTTAGGTAGTGATGGGCCCTCTTTTCTTCCTCATTGTATCCCCTATAGGGATTGTTGATACTCCACCCCTATTTTCACTCACTGGATAATTTTTGTGAGCGAAATCTGTATAGTGTACGAAAGAAAGAAATAAAAGCTAATTTATGATACTGCCATCTTTAGGTTAGAATATTCTAGATTTGGGATTCCCACCGCTTCCTCGTGTGATCGACCGATACTTGTACCATAAAAATTATACTGATTGTTTGAGTGTTGTATGTGCTTTCAACTTTTGCATATATAAATTCAACGTTCGACCCATCTGAATCAGGAAACTTGTGGGTCAGAAACCGTCAACTAAGCACCTACCGAACAAGATAGCGCTTTTGCTTGGTATTGATATCTATATCTCTTGGTAATTGGTCAGTCATCTTATGCACATAAAACTCTATTTAAGGGACAACTATTGATAATACTCCGAACAAGATAACGTTGTTGTCGGAGAAGCAATGGTTGTCCATTGTTTATTCTTTTTTCCTTTATTCTTATTTCTTATTTCTTATTTCGGAGAGACCATAATTATTCTTATTTCTTAGTCTGATTTATTCAATAATACCTCTCTGGTATATATAGCCAGAGAGGTTGCCTAAAACACAAATCCTACCTTAATTGCTACTTACCCAAATCCTAATACAACTTGACTACCAAGCAATAATAAAAGGAAACCTAATCAAGTCCAAAACCTAATACACTTGTATTTTAAGAAAACAATTAAAAAGGAAACATTAAAACTAAAACCCTAGCCGGCTCTGATTTGGTTTGGGCGGCAGCAGATTGGGTGGGTTTTAATTCACCTTGTACGGGTCGTACGGCCCGTAACACAGAATAGCACATTAGTGCCTTGGTGCTGGGGACTTTGTACTATGCTGGTAGTTAGTTTCTGGATTTTCATTCTTTTAGGGATCTTATGGCATCTAAATATCTGTACCTTTGCAATGTTATGTTTTATGCCATGGCAAGTGTTCTCTATTATTAATTTACTGCTACCTAAATAATGCGTCTTCGATAAATTAAAGATGAATCGTAAACCATAATGTGCAATTCCTATTAGTGTTCTTGTGTCTTTATGTTCCTCACAGAACAGTCGTCGTCAAATAAGTAGTGAACTTGAACACTGGCCTTTAGGCTCAATGGTGCATCTGCCTTTATGAAAGGAGAGGTAGATTCAAGAATTTTTTTAAAAGGTAGCAAGGGTTGGATGAAGACGAACCTAGTTTATGGTTTGGCACTATAAATTTAGTCAGATGGCTTGGTTATTACAGCAGCTTGATAAATCTGTTACGGGTCCCCCAACTTTGGACCTAGTTATGGGTCCTTGATAGACAGTCCGGGAGCTACTGTTGCTTCCTTCCTCCATTGTTGTTGCTTAGTGTTCGTTAAGTGAGAGAACACAAGATCTCTTTTAGCATTCGTTTATAGAGAACGCAAGATCTGGATAGAAACCTTTCGGCTTTGGTTTTTGTTTATAATTCTTCCCCCTATTCATTAAATGGCCAGCTTATAAATAGGCTAGACTTCATAACTAATACAAAGATCATGTAGCTTCCCATGATCACAACCCCTTAAGTAACTACCCAAAACTAATAAATAACTTCCCATGATCTAGATAAACAAGTAACTGATACATAACTACCCATTATCAAATAACTAGTAATAGTAATACTATTGGACTCATAACAGTGCTCTAATATGTTACATACCTCCATCTTTCAACAATAACAACAGCTGAGGATACTGAGATTGAATATCCCTTAGTTGTAGAGGACTCCAGAGTTTCCTTTGAAATATGACAGTACCCCATATTTTCGTGATTCTACTTTAGAATCTTTTGAGGGCTGGTTATGGTCAGATAAGATTTCAGTTTCCAATATGTAGACCGTATTGGTAGTTTGTCTTCCTTGGATTATGTCCTTAACGATACTTATTACCAGATTAACTCTGTCTGTATTACATGTTTCTTTATTTGTTTTGCAGCATTTCTCTAAACTTTTCTGTTTATATTTCAGAGACTGCATTAAAGCTTGACAGTCTGGTTGGTGATATTGAAGATGCTGTATCTTCTGCCAGGAACAAAAGCCTAAAAAAATTGTCTTTCACCCAGAATTCAGAAGTGAGTGCCTTCATAAAATAATCAAATGATTTTGCTAACAAAAGGGGTCATAGCTTTAATTCTTAAAATTCAATCTCTTGCAGGAAATGTGTATGATTGCTATTAAAACACTTGAACTAATAGAAGAAATTTTAACTTCAGTTACAAGGACACGCCCTGAGTGGATACGTCTTGTATCAGCAGTAGATCATAGGGTAGATAGAGCTCTTGCCATTTTAAGACCCCAGGCAATTGCGGATCATCGGGCTCTTCTTACTTCCCTTGGTTGGCCACCACCTCTTTCCTCTCTAAGTTCCTCGCTTCCTGATGCAAATAAGTCAACAGAAATCCAAAATCCTCTTTTTAGTATGCGAGGAGGCTTGAAGGACCTGTACTGTGAAAACTTTCTTGCTTTGTGCAAATTACAGGAGCTGCAAATAAAAAGAAGATCCCGGCAACTTGAGGGTTATAACAAGAAAGTTGGTCTTCAACAACCTCTCTGGGCCATTGAAGAGCTTGTAAATCCCATATCAGTTGCATCCCAACAGCATTTCTTAAAATGGGTTGATAAGCCAGAGTTCATTTTTGCACTTGTATACAAGGTTACAAGGGATTTTGTCGACTCTTTGGATGAATTGTTGCAGCCGCTGGTTGACGAAGCAATGCTAGTTGGATACAGTTGCAGAGAAGAGTGGATTTCATCTATGGTCACTTCCTTGTCAACATATTTGGCAAAAGAGATATTCCCTGTGTATGTTGGTCAAATGAATGAAGAGGATGAAGGTATTCGCTTACAAGCCAGACTATCATGGCTTCATCTTGTCGACTTGATGATTTCATTTGATACAAGAATCCAATCTCTGGTTGCACAATCTGGAATTTTACTTTCCCTTCAAGAAGATGGGAATCTGCAGAAAATATCATCTCTCTGTGTCTTCAATGATCGGCCGGATTGGCTTGATCTGTGGGCTGAAATAGAACTCAGTGACACATTAGATAAGTTGAAAGCTGAGATAGATGATGAGAGAAACTGGAGAATCAAAGTTGGGGTGGCTCATACATCTGGTTTTGAAGATTTCAAATCACCAGCAATCTCAAAAGTCATTGTTCGACGGCTCTCATCTGTCATTGATCACTGTCGATCATTACCTGCCATTAATCTGAGGTCAAGGTTTCTCAAATTAGCTGGTCTACCAATTATAAAAAAGTTTATGGATCGTCTGCTTCATTTGTGCCAAGAGGCTGAAGGACTGACTGCTTTGACAGATGACAATGCCCTAATAAAAGTTGCAAACTCTATTAATGCTTCTCACTATATTGAATCTGTTCTAAGGGAACGGTGTGAGGATGTATTCTTTCTCGAAATGAGTTTATGTACAGATGATGAATTGGGAACATCAGTTAGTGAAAACAGTGATGGCAGGGGGGCATTTGACAGGCCTGGTAACGATATATTTGATGAGGAGATTGGGAAGTTGGAGAAATTCAGAGTAGAGTGGGTTGAAAAGATATCAATTGTTATTCTAAGGGGATTTGATGCTCGGTGTAGAGATTATATGAAGAATAAGAAACAGTGGCAGGAAAAGGAGCACGAAGGTTCAACAGTGTCTAGATCATTAGTCGATGCTCTAGATTACCTGCGAGGAAAAATGTCAGTGGTGGAAGTCAGTATGAATAAGATAGACTTTGTTGGTGTATGGAGAAGCTTGGCAGCTGGAATCGATCGGTTATTTTTTAATGGTATACTTATGAGCTACGTGAAATTCTATGATGGAGGAGTTAAGCTGCTTGGTAGTGACTTGGAAGTTTTGTTTGGTGTATTTGGAGCTTGGTGTTTGAGGCCTCAAGGGTTCTTCCCGAAAACAAATGAAGGGTTGAAATTGTTGAGAATGGAGGAGAAACAACTTGAAGATGGTTTGGCAGGAGGGGAGGAATGGATGAAGAAGAACGGGATTAGGCATTTAAGGGCAGGTGAAGTAGAAAAGATAGGGAAGAATCGGGTTTTTGTAAATTGAAGAGAACCTCTAGAAAGCTCTTCTCTGGCCTCCTGAGATCTACATAATCCTTGGAATTGCACCGACTAGGAAGAAGGTGTGAAGAAAACTATCTCATTCGTTTATTATTAACTTGTGCCTTCTGTTTCTTGAGTTGGAATTTAGATTGTTCTTAATCTGTAGTTTGTTCTGTTTTTCGCAGTTAGTTTTCAATACAAATAATAACAGTCCTTAAGTGGTGTCATTGTACACATGCACATTTTCTATTGGATCAGTGGTTCAACCCCAATAGGATTAGTAGTCGGGTCTTTTCCTCACTAGGCTAATGTTGCGACATTGACATTGTATCATATTCCTGGCTTGTGGTTGTGGATTTGTCCTTTGAAGGTTTGTGATTGTAAAGAGACGGAATCGGAGATGATAATTTATGACGACAAATATACATATTTCAACGAATTTAGATTACTTTTTCATGATCCATTCAAGCAACAACACACCAAGTTCGTGTTACAAATGTTAAAAAAACAAACAGTGGAAGTTACGGAATGGGGTTATGAAACTTTTCAGAAAGGGCCTTGATGTGAGCAACAATTGCCAAGCTGTTACTGGTCAGCTCTTTGCACCGCTGCATCCGAATCTTGACTTGTTCAGCACCAGTTGACCCCATCTCCTCCAATCCATCCGAGCACGTCTCCTGATCGGTCACCGCCGCGCTTATCCACGTCTGCACGTCGCTGATCTTT
>JAYMTN010000792.1:0-14780 GCA_036897425.1 Erodium trifolium | reverse complement strand
GAGTTCAAACAATCCTATGACTCGACATGGCCTTCTACCAGCACAACAAAGACATAAGCCAACGGGCACTAGACGACCCGTGACATCCAGGTATTGAAAGCGTCATACGCTAATGAACACAACCTAGATGGTAAAAGTCTATCCATGTGGGTCCAATTATTACCCTAATCATGCATACCAGCATTTAATAGTTATATGAGATTGGTGAGTAATCCCTACCTCTCGAAGAGCCGACCGCTGCTGAAGCTCGGCAAACGTCGGTCCTCACGGGTCGGCGTAGAAGGCTACAATTACCAGCACACAATCAGATACGACCCACTGGTCTTAACAATAAACAAAAGGAAGAGCGAGACCGAACCGGGCTCGGACCCAAATCCGTACATACTAACTCGAGGCATGTCCCCCGAGGCATGTCGGGAACGCTTCCCGAGGTGAATCGGGCACGCTTCTAGAGGTGACTCGGGCACGCTTCCCGAGGCCAAGGTTCGAGTTCCCGTTCAGTTCCCGCTTCGGTTCCAGTTCAGGTTTGCATTGATTACGATTCCAGGTCCAGTTTCTCAGTCCAACCCTAAAAACTATTCTGTCCAGATCTGTTCTTTGATCTCAACCTCGATTGATTTCGAATTAACCAGATTTAAACTAAAAAAAAGATTCCCGATTCGTTCTTCATCTGTTTAACCCATTTATTTAATTTAATTAAATAAATTAAACTCTCATCCGAGAGCTTTCCGGAACTATCCCGAGCCACCGCAACTCAGTGACGCCGTCGGCGTCACCGTCCGACCACCGAACGGTTCACCGAGGACCTCACGACTCGTAGACGACGGCGACGCCTGCCCCGGTCCCAGATCTGGAGTCGGGAGTCACAGATCTGGACGTTTCCGTCCAGATTTGGACTCGACCTCGCCAGATCGGGCCACAGACAAGCGCACCGTCGCCGATGACCGCGCGTCCTCTGGTTCGTGTCACTGGTCGCGGCGACTCTGGCATCACCTCCAGAACGTCGACACTCCGTCGCCGTCGTGGCCTCGGCCTCGCAAGACAACGGAGCTCAACGCCTCGGAGTTTCCCGGTCTGCGTCGCGCATCAGAAGAAAGGGAAAAGAGAAGAAGAAAGAAAGAGAAGAAGAAGGAAGGAGCGGGAGAAGAGAGAGAGGGGTGACCCACCGGCCACTCGTTGCCGTAGTCGGAACGTCGGAGGGGAGAGGGTCGGTTGCAGAAGAAGAAGGGGAGAGGGAGAGGTCGGAAGAGGCGCGGGTGAGGAGATGGGGAACAGTACCATCTCCCGAACCCTAGCCCTCTTTATAGAGCAGCTGAACGGGTCGGGGTTCGGGTCGAGGACGACCCGCGGTCAGGGTCCGAGCCCAAGCCCACGGTCCACTCGGCCCAACCGGCCCACTACCCCTCTTTTTTTTTTTCTCGATTCGAAACGAACAAATCGAAAAACTTGCTAACGGTTGTTACAACCTCTTACCACACTTTCAACATTATTGAAACTATAATTGAAAATAAACCAGCAGAAGAAAATCCAACTAAAACAGGAAAAACGAGCTACTTCCTTGCTCCTCTCGGGACGACCAAGCAACGTCGATCCTGGGTCAGGTGGGTAGTTTGAAATGTGATAGTTGCCTCTTTTTCTTTTCTCTACACCGAAACCCTAGATCTCCCTTTCTCATGTCGTAACCTTTATGTTTTTCTTCCTTTGTCGGTGGCTTCTATGGAAATTAGCGATGGAGTCACCGATAGGGTGTTTTTTTGGCCTCTCTCTTTTCCCTCTTTTTTCT
Organism: Erodium trifolium; assembly: GCA_036897425.1. Lineage (NCBI taxonomy): Eukaryota > Viridiplantae > Streptophyta > Magnoliopsida > Geraniales > Geraniaceae > Erodium > Erodium trifolium. The sequence continues at coordinate 12,997 of JAYMTN010000792.1, read as the reverse complement.
CCCTCTCCGTTTGTTTTCTTCGCTAAATCTACATGTCTTTTGGGTCAAAGCGTGGTTTCTTTTCCTTGGTGGTCGTCGAATTTCAAGTGTTGGCACCGGTGAGGTTTCGTTTATTCGTTATTGGAAAAGATCGGTGTATTTGGTCTCCGGACGCTACCTCATATTCATCATGTCACTTCTCCCCTTCGATTATGATATGTTTCTATTCCTTTCATCGACCTTTGTTTTCGGTCGGGCCCCTATGGTTTATGTTGATTGTCGTGGTGGTTTTTGCCTCGTTTTACTCTTGTTGAAGAGGTAGTTGAGTTGGTGTCTTGGGGAGAGTTCAAGTGGTTGCGGTAGTGGTTTGCCAGTGTCAGCTTGGAGCGACATAGCCTAGTTTGGGGTTAGGGTTGTTGTTCGGAGCTATAGATTTAGGTTTCGGTGGGCCTGGTCTCATCCCCTTTCTGTTATGGCCTTGTGTTTTTTTTTTGTGGTAGGCTTCATGGTTAGGAAATATGGGTATTGACTTTGTATTCGTATTGGACTTCATAGTTGATTTTTTTGGATTTTTACCATGTTTGGTTTAGTTGAGGCTGAGATTTGTCTTAATTTTGTCGTTTGTATTACTCTCTTATGAAAATTCCATCCTCTTGTCATTGCACTTTACTTCAAAGTCCAGGTTTATATATCTCATTTGTTGAAAAAAAAGGCCTAGACGAGTTTTTAGTTTGTATTGCAAACTTGGTTTTTCATAAACAGTGTCTCGATAGAGCAAAGCGATAGGATTCGAATTAGATCAAGGGATATTTATACATATAAACACTAATCTATGCATGATTTTTATATATCTACGCTAACGTTTTAAAATTACAGATGTCTAGATCAACCAAATCATTAAATACAACCATCAAATTTTCGTCCAATCATGTCAGTTTTTACTTTCATTTTTCTTAAAATAACAAAATTACCATCAACTAACAACCACCATGAAACCAAACAACAAGCTAATGTCTTACAAATGGAGTTGCATTGATAAGAAGAATGTGAAAAATAAGGAAAGTGACCAATGGTGAAGATCTAGGGTTTTGCAAGTGAATCATAGTACCGTACCATGACTCTTTATCCGAATCACAGTGATGTCTCCCACCCAAAACACCAAAAGGAAATGCAATAAACAAATAAAAAGTAGGAGATTAATTATAATTAAACCACTAATTGTGGTTTTATGTTGCATTAAAAGGCAACTTCACCAAGGCATGTTCTCGCAATTCCATGCTCAATCACTTGCCGGTTTTAAAGAAGCCAACATTATATTATTCCCCAATCCAACACACACCCAACCCACTAATCAACTTTAATTAATCTTAATTATAATATCTTATCAATCCATCACACATTACCTTTAATTATTTTAAAAATCCTTGATTAAAATACAATTAACCCACATCACATTTTGTACCACAAAACCCCATCTAGTACACATTACACACAACATTTGAGGGCTAATGGAAAAACGAATCACTTTATTAGGTTTGTAATCAGTAACAGTCTGTTTAACAGCTTTGCATACGGTTATATTTTAATAATCATGAATCGACCAATCAAACAGGCCGGTCTGATGTCGCCTCCCTTGAAATGAAGTTGTTGGTCGTCTAAATTATTTCCTATTTATGTAATCGCTCTCCATTATCATTTATAAAAAATCTGGTTCGCTAACCGGTTTATGTGAGACTTGTTTATAGGTTTCTTTTTTCATCTTATCGAACAATAATTGTCGACTAAAACAAAGGTTTTATCGATTTTAAATTGTACTCTTGCGAAACATCTGGTTCCTGAGAAAAATGAAATAGGTCTCATATACATCTTTTGGTCAAGTATTTGGATATAGGAAAACATCATTCACATATCTACTTCGATCATTCGAGATCAAAACACGCCATAGAGGTTAAAGCCCATATTACCTTATTGTCACCTATTGATATCATCAAAAACCACCAGAAAGATGGTTTTGCATAAAAACAACACTGATATGCATAGTCCATCGTATGTTTTTACAATTATCCCTACGTCATACATATCTATTTCGATCTTTTGTTGTTAATAACATATTGTCACTTTACCATATTATTAAAAACAACCAGAAAGATGGGTTTTTGCATAAAAACAATTATGATGTGTATAGTTCACTGTAAGTTTTTGCAATTCTCATTTACATACCTATTTCAACCTTTCGTTGTCAATAAGATGTTGTAGATGTTAGTTCCTATAAACAACATATCTGTCACCTTCCGGTATCATAAAAAACTGGGGTTTTACATAAAAGTATACCTGATTTTGAGCTGAAAACACTCCAAAATTTCGATCGAAAATTCGACTTTTGAGTGGATTACTAATGATAACGAAAGACAACCATTTGTTAGACCGTCCACAATGGGGTCGATTCGGCGTCGAAAGGAGCAGAAGAAAAAGAAAAGCTGACGTGCTGCCACCGATTTTCTCTCTCCTGAGTCTGCAGATTCATCGACGTGGAATCTCTCTCCTCCGATTCGTTCTTCTCTCTGTCTCTCTCCTTCCTCACCGATTCTCTCTCCTTTGATCTTTTCTCTCTCATCTCTCAACGAATCTTCTCCTTATATGTGTAAATTCTACTCATCGAATCCGATCCTCTACTGCAAAACCCATTAAATCCGATTTTAGTTATTTGTTTCTTTCGACGCCAAATCGATCTTTTGAGTGGCCTCCGTTGTGGAGGGTCTTATTATACACAATTATAGAATCACTCCATACTTTTATTGATGTTTCAAACCGATAACATCATGGGGGTTGAATCAAAGATGTTAAGGTTTGTTGATGGTGAAAAGGTATCGGTTGAGGAGGAGAAGAGTGGGTGTTGAGAGGTTCAATGCAGATGCAAAAACAAGTGTTGATGTCTCGGTGAATGGGTTAGTGTCAAGTGGAAGCAGAGGCACGTGTCCGTGGAGGGATGGTCAGGCGTGTAATCTACCAAAGCTCTCTTTGGTTGACTTCTCGATGATCATCTCCAGACCACACCACGTGTCGTTGTCTTCTTCAATATTATCACCCTCTTTTCACAGCACAAGTAAAGTTCAGGCTATATCAGTCGGGTCGAATTTAACGGATCGATTCTGACCAGATTCAACATATTGTTGGAGAAAAAAGGTAGAGGAAACTCACGACTGATAACTAATTGTTTCAAAAGAATTCCACGTATCGTAAACTCGCGCCTCTTCAGACAAGTTTCTTGATTCAAAACGATATCCAATATACATCATATTACCTTTCTTGGTATGCAAGACGATAGTATCTATTTGGACATTTGAATTGAATACTTGACTATTGACACGAAAGTGTTCATGGGCAAATATCTATTCACGAGAGGGAAACTTTGCTTGTCTACAAGGATGCGGAATTGAATTTTTGAGATCAACAACCAGTTCATATGACAAATGAGTTTTTGATAGATTTCCTCTACACAAATATACTGGTGGATTGGGTTCGATCGGAGCTACCCACAACCTGTATACATACCAAAACCTAATATGAGAATTGTTTTTGAGAAAACTAACACCGTTTCTTGATTCAAACAATTTTCATTATGAAAATATTGATTTCATACATTATATGACACAAAATAGTTTTCATTACAAAAATATTATATTTGAGCTTCATCAATTTATTTGATTGAGTTTGGTACTCGATATAGGAAGACGGATCATCCATGGATTATCTTTCCTAATCCGTAATTTGTACACCCTGATGCGGATTAGTAAAATTCAATCCTTTATAATTCCGTTTATTCGTAAAACAATTGACCGAATATTTTTGAACACCTCCGCTCGGCACGACAAGAGCACATTGATTTGAAAGACAGTTCAATAATGGAGCTTTATGTAGGAATTGCCAAATCATGAAATGCACCTAAATACAACTCATGGACTTGTTGGATTCGCAGAGACACCGACCGTGCCTGTGAATCATTATTATTATTAATATTATTATATGAACAGTCCATCTGCAAAACGACATGGCGTATAGCTATTGTTTATTCATAAGCAGCAAAGTTATTACAACTCATGACTGATCACAACCATGTAGTGCACGTTTCACTGTTGCTCATCGTACATACACACCTTGCACCAATGTTAATGTGTGCTTTACCTTTTTTTTTTCTTTATTCTTCTTGCCCTACTGGTCTGCTTTGAATCAATATCGTCGTCGTTTTTATCTGATCTATTAGTCTAAGTGAATAGTGATTTTATAAGCTAATTATTTCCGTCACTTGTAGTGGTATTATCGTAATATGCAGACGATTACCCTCATATCGCATGACAAGTGCTCGTGACTCTTATAATCCTTCGTCGGCGAGGTTGTCGATTCATCCGACCATGCCCAAACACTATTCTTAGGCTATTCGTTCTCTTAATTTGCTCCTCATTGAAGATAGATACTCTTAGAAGGGAGTGAATGAATTTCAAAAGTATTTTAATTAGTCTGAAATATTCAAGATATTATCTCAAAGATGTGGTGCTGAATTTGAACCCAATATAGGAAAATATTATAATAAAAAGCTATTTATAAAGATTAGGATCACAACCAATTAACAAGGTTGACTTTTTAGTCGTGAAAGCTCGACCCAATATTGTACTAAAGCTGGTTCAACCCTCAACTCGTTTCTCACCTCCACTATGTGGTATCCGGGCTTGTTATGGTTAAGGAGCTACTTATAAAGGTTGGGGTTACACCTAATTAACAAGGTTAATCTTTTTGTTGTGCAGGTTCAATTCAATATATGACCCGTTTAAAAGAAAAATCACGTATAAATTATTATTCAAATATTCAAGTCAGAATTGAAGTTTCATTACAACGATAAGATCTGATTATGAAATATTGAGGAAACATGATCACGTTATTTCTCTTGTGTGTAGAGATTTGAAGTGAGATGAATATTAATATAATCTTCGCTAAAAACTTATACGATGAAGTGATGAAGTCATTCAAAACCCTATTTAGATGATGGGACTAAAAATTAGTAAATTCTCTCTACCGGATATCTCGTGTTCTTTTAGTTACAACACTATTTTTCTGCTATTATTAAAACCACAGGTGTTGGCAAGAGCTATTGTTCTTTTTAACTTTGGTATTCTAGTTTGTTGTTGTGATTGTAATCACATTAGACAAAGAGGTCCGACATTCCTTAGAAATCGAAGGTGACATATGTCTTTTGTTTTCGTTTTCATATTTTTATCGTAAGGTCTTAAAAACGATTCTCAATTGTTTGGGTTGCATTTTTTTCCTCGATTCGTGTCTCGCAATTTTAATTTTTTAGTAAAATAATCATCCATAAAAGAACAATTCAAAGGGTACAAAAACTGACCATCCCAAAATATGCACCATCTTTAAATGCTAGTATTCAATATAATAAGGTTTTCTAAATCAATGAACCAACCTTTGGTATTTACATAAGATCAACTTCTTGCACAAAAATAGAATTCACATAAAGTTTCCCTTTATGGGTATGCTCAAAGCTCTCATCAATAATGATTCAAACCTTAATCAATACAAATGTGAAATGTGTGACCACATGGGTCAAAACTCAAAAGAAAGAGTAAACTATGGGGGGACTAAACCCTAACCCTAGCTAGGCTCTAGCTCTCACTCATTACAGAGAGAGAGAGAGAGCATGAGGGCAAGTCTAAGTTTACCACAGCCATGATCATTCATTCCACCATACATGGAAGTAATGTCCAAATTGACAAAGAAGTTTCTACTTTGGGAGTGATGGTAAGTATTGAATTGATTGACCAAGAGCAAGACTTTGAGAGAGAGCCAAAAGAGGATGCAAAGTTGACTAAATATAAGATAGGGGTTTGCTTTTGTAGACCAAACCCACCACCATCATGTTCATCCAAAAAACCATGATCTTTGATCTAACTAGTCAAATAAGTTTTTTGTGATCTGGATAACATTACTACAACTCTTTCCACCTTTAGAAAGAGACCCTATTGTGAGATAGAAAGGTCCAATAAAAGTTTGAAAAATAAAAGATAAATATAAAAAACATATCGTAATCTCAAAAAATTGACTATCTTATAATACATATTTTGTTGTTGCAAATATCCCTCTTTTTAGTTGAAATTTTTATTTATTTTAGTCTTGATAGGTGTCTTTGATTTTGCCGGGTGCAAATCATGATTAAATAAATTAAAAACTTTTATCTTAAAGTAATCTTTTAACTCCAGGTGTATACTACATTCATTCAGAGGATCAATTCATCTAAAAGTATAAACTAATAAATATATCACATTTTATGTTCTTAACAAACGTCCTCCAATAATAAAGACAAACACTTGTATTTTGGATGTGAATTATATAACAAAAAAAGAGATCCCATCAGGAGTAATAAAGAAATAATTTTTAATTTTTCTATAGATACCAAGATTCGAATCAGAGTTCTTTAAGAACCTGACTGTACTACATATTAGAGCCAGCTCAAAAGGTTAAACCGATAATTTAAAGTCCGCTAAGCCTTAAAACACCTTGAAAGGCAGCCCTGCGAATCTATAATCTCATGAACTTCACTTAATCTGACTAGAGTCTACCACAAATCTTCATATCAGAGCGTCACATAAATATCACAACGCTACCATATAATAATATTAATATCATATAATTATTGACTTGTTGTAACCCACTAGAGCTTGTGAACCGGGTCAGCTCTCTTCTCCCAGAACTTGAAGTGCAACGCTCTTTGCTCAAGCATCTTCTCCACCTCCTCAATGGGGAGCCCCTTCGTCTCCGGCACGTAGACGAGCACGAAGAGGAGTGCCAGGACGGAGATGACACCGAATCCCAGGAACGTAAAGGCCGTCCCGATGGCCTCCGTCAGGGACAGGAACGAGTAGGCGACGATGAGGTTGGAGATCCAGTTGGCTGTTGCGGCGATCCCGCCGCAGAATCCCCGGTACCGGAGAGGGTAGATCTCGGAGTTGAGGATCCACGGCACCGTGCCCATCCCCGGAGAGAAGGAGATGATGTACAGTGCCAGGCCGAGTATGGCAAGCCACCCGAAGTTGCTCGGACAGCCTCTTGTGTACCATAGCCTGTGCTCGGCATGGCACTGGTCCTCCACCGTGTCGTTCGATATTAGACATGCTCCCGGGAACAGCTGCGACAAGAGAATGAGTACGATGTTTCAGAGAAATGATGTAGGGATGTATCAGGGTTTTAAGTCAAATAGAATCAGGTTCTAATACCATATTAAAAAAGAAAAACTCTTGACACTAACTATCATTGGTTTGTATTTTTCAAAAACTGATTGTTGACTAGTCGATTAGATCAGGCCCGAAGACTTAAGGTAAGTACACAAACTAACATTTTTCATTAAAGATGACGGAAAACGTTAGAAAAAACTCCAAGAACTAATTGCAATATGACTATTGAACTCAAAAACTAATTGTAGACTTGTTAGCTATCTAATTAAACCTAGAGGTCTGATCTGATCGACTAATGAATCTACCGTTAGTTTTTGAATGGTACAAATTGACGATAGTTAATTCTTGATGTTATCCCCGTTAAGAACTAACTCATCTAAAAAGTCAGATGTGAACTTATGCAAGTGTGAGACTCAAATGCTATAAGATCGAGATGTTCATCAAGTGGTGATACACACATATATTGAACATATGATACATATGTAAGTGTGAGACAAAGTCTCGAGATACTACGAGATGCTTATTAAGGATACTGAACTCAATCCTAAGATGTTTATGACATAAAAGGATATCGAATTGGATCCTAAGATGTTGATGTTCATGAAGAGATTAACATATGCAAATGTGAGACTAGGTTATGAGATGCTATAAGAGAATGTTTATTAAGCGATGATATGATGAGATATATGTTAGTTAAGACTTAAGAGAAACATATGCAAATGTGACACTCGATCATGAGATGTTTATTACGTGATGATATAAAAGGATATTGAACTCCAACTCTATCCTAAGATGGTTATTCAGAGATGTAAAAACTATTATGACGTTATGTTAAAGTCCGATCTACTTACCAACTCGAACAGATAAGTAAAAATCTTAGGATTATAATTAACGTTCAATTCGATCAAAAGGCACGTGGTTTTACCTTGTTGGTAGGTGAGGCACAGAACCCACAGTCCGGGCTAGCCTTGAGACAAGTCATGCAATCCCAAGTACCGGCACTTGGAGCCAAGCTATAGTCAGGGCACGTCAAGTTGCCGAAGTGAGCGGTCTCGGCGCCGCTCACCGGAGGAGAATGAGTGGCGGTCTGATGGAAGACTCCGGCCAAGAGTCCGAGCGAGACGATGAGGCCCGACAAGCTGATGACCAGGAGCTTTTTCCGGCCGGTCCTGTCAATGAAGTATATGCTCACGATGGAGCCGAGGGCGTTGAGGCCGGAGGTGATGAGGGACAGGAGCAGGGCCGTCTGGTTCGAGGCGATCCCGGCGAGCTGGACGATCGTCGGGCTGTAGTACATGACGGTGTTTATGCCCACGAACTGCTGGAAGATTTGGAGACCGACTCCGGCAATGAGCCCTCTTCGTACCTGTCAGCATATAAATTTTTTTAGAGCGGGCGGCGAGTAACTGCATTACTAGTGCAAGCCAGACCCTTACTTTAGAAGAGTAAAGAATGATGTGAAAATCATGTATCGTCCAAATAAATTTTGGAAACTTAATTAGGATACCCTTCACGAATATTTTAGGTAGGCCAATTATCTGAAGGTCAAAGGTGTAACACATGATGGAAACAGCTTTTTCAGTGGGGACGCCAACAATTTCAATAATAATACATAACAATTTCAAATTAAGTCTTTAACTATGAACTTTTAGTTAATTGGTTCTTTGATATTACCATTTTGGTACTTAACAGCTGCATTATGTTGATATCCTCCGAGGAACCTTGTTCTTGAACCTCCGCTTCTATCGATTCCTTCAGGGCTTGGATTTCTGCGTCGGCCTCATGAGCCGGGTATATTTTCCTCAATATGATCTCGGCTTCTTCTTTCCTTCCCTATCGAATCACGAAAACAGGTCGGTGAGATTGAGAACGAAAAAAAAACGTTACGAGTTTCGTGACATGTGACATGTGACATGTTAAGGTTCACGAACCTTGCGGTATAGCCAACGGGGCGATTCGGGGAGGAAGATCATTAACACGAACTGTAGTAGAGCCGGGAGGCCGGCGACTCCGAGCATCCACCGCCACGTTCCGGGAGCCTAGACAAGAATCAAAAGACAATGTAAGTACTTAAGACAACATGGTACATGATTTGTATCAAGTCATGGTCAATATTAAGTTGCATATTGTTGTAAGATAAATTATCAGCCATTGGTTTTAATTCTCATACTAATTTTCTAAGTGTTCAAGAGGATATTATAACCTATAATTATATTTAACGTACTTTAAATTACTATCGATCTATTATAATCGTATCTACTAACAACATTTCCTTTCAAATGCTTTTTAGTCATAATAGTATTTTTAATCATTTTACCAAAAAATTTCAAGTTTTCTTTTATATGAGAAGCATTTTTATCATTAAAATAAATTGAATATATGTTTATATATGCATGCTTACTCTTGTAAAGGCCAAGTTGATGAGGTAAGACAAGAACTGGCCACCGGTGATGAGAAAGCCGTTGGTGCTGACGAGGGCTCCCCGGATTTTGGCCGGAGAAGCCTCGGAGATGTAGAGAGGAGCCGTCATCGACGCCATCCCGACCCCGAGCCCGACGAAGACACGGCCGACGATGAGGAGGGCAGGGTTGGGAGCAGCGGCCATGACAACTGCTCCGATGAAGAAGAGGAAATCGGCGACGAGGATTGCGCTACGCCTTCCATACTTGTCGTTGGCCCACCCGCCAATGGCCGCTCCGACGATCGCTCCGGCGATCGCCATACTCACTATGCTCTCCTGTTATGCCACGGATCAACATCTCAACATGAACGTGACAATATTACACAATGCTATAGCTTGTGAGACTGTTGTTTGGGTTTTACTTTGTGCCTTTAGTTTGGGCTTTACTTTGGGCCTTTACTTAAACACAAGCCCAATCCCAAGCCCATACTACTATATCATATAAATACTTGCCTATTTTCATCTTTTATGTCAAGATAAACTTTTGAAATAATAGTAAAAATGTATATGAGCTTGTATTTTTGTTTAATTTGTATGAAAATGACGATTTTGTCCTTATAATTCAAAATTTAAAATACTTATAATTCGGATTTTAAAATAATAAGAACAAAATATTAATATACATTTAATGAAAACATTTATGACAAATAAATAAAATACAGATTCCGACTGCGTAACAAAATGCACACCAACATATAGACTCTTAGTGCAACAAAGTACTTTTGATTCACCTATCATTTACTCAGGATACGAGATCAATATCGACTTTAGTCATCAAAGGATAAGAGTCATAAGACATTACATAGTATATTTTAAGGATTGGATAGGAATCAACAAGAAACATAGATGTAGTAGTCATAGGTTTTGGTCTACTTGTTGTCGGTTTTGTAGTAATAATTATTATAATAATCACGAAATTATCATGTATTTCATACCTGCAAAACAGTGCTCTTGTCCACAGCATCAAAGTCTTCTCTTATGTACAGCAAAGCACCAGATATCACTCCTACAAAAATAATAATATCAAATTACCATTTTGCCCTCAATCCTCCAAATCCCCATTAGAAATGTAAATAAAACTCAAACAAAGAGATGTAACAAGTAATCAAGTCCAAATCAACTAGATCAGTCAGACTAACCCATAACTTAACTCTCATATCTAGTCCCTAGAAGTTGTGTAGTTATTGAGATTCCAATCTGATCACCAGACTAATCGAACCAGTCGAAACAACTGACACCCGTTATCCAAAACCCGTCAACCGAATCAAACGACACAACAATCAAGACAATTCTCAACAAGAAACCAAGTTCGAATCAATTCGTTTTTCGATCAATGGTAAACCAGAAAATCATTAACGACTTAACTTATAACTCAATACTCCTTTAACTCTCAAAGTAACGTGTATCCACTGAGATTCAAACTTCTGACTTAAAAAACATAAGAGAACTCACTGATCACCAGATCAATACATCGATCGAATCAGCAAATACCCGATATCCAAAACCCGTCAACCGACACAACGATCAAGGTAATGTAAAATAGGAGAGAGAATTACCAGTGTCATAACCAAACAGGAGGCCACCAATCCCAGCAGAGAAGGCAAGCCTGAGGACATAAGGGTTCTTCCAAGTGAGAGAGAAGCAGTCTCTGAAAGCAGATGTATCAGCTGGATGTATGGCTCCTTCCATGTCTACTCCACCATGAAAAGGAAAGGGAGGGAAAATTCGAGGGTGTTTGGGTGATTTTCCCGAGAAAATTTGAGAGCTTTTCTGGGGAAAGGAAGAGAAAATGGGAGGTGGGTGTTTTGTGGAGGAGTGAAACTGAGGGAGGAAACGGATATAAATGATGAGAACCAAAAACTTAACAGCCTATCAGAGTTGTCCTTTTGCTACCAATTATAATCACTGTGTCTTCTGATTCTGAAAACTTTTTTTCCTTTTTTTTTTCACTTTCACACGCACCAAATCAATGTAATTAAATGGATCTTCTTATATATCCAAAAATTATGGTTTTGGATTAAATTACAATGGCTATTTATAGGGTTATGGAGAGTAGAACACGTTAATTACATGGTTTTGATTAGGAACATGCTTGATTTAAGAGATTTGGTCTGATTCACCAAATCATTTTGCATAATTAAGAGGTTTGTGTGATTGATCAAATCCTAATTTATCGTAAGAATTTTTATATGATCTAATTTTTGGATCTTTAAATGTTTAATTGTGTATGATGTTGTGATTTTTACCTTAATCGAACAAAAATTAGTCTAAACATCTTTTAAATGTATTAGTGTGGAGGATCACTTAAGAGCATCCACAATGGTATGCCATAAGTTTATGGTAAGAGCTCATGGTAGGAGGCCTATTTTGACTTTCTCTATCCTCCATACCATGACTACTACCATGAGTTCTCCAATGGTCATGGTATCACTAGTGGTAGGAGCTCATGTTTTGTAGTTGTTTTTGGAGCAAATGATATTCTCTCTCCTCTAAAATAGCTACTACCCCGACCCCGACTCGTGTTAAGATCCTGCCACGACGCACTACAACGACGCCTATACCACGAGTTATACCACGACGTGTCGTGTCATGGTTGTGGCAATGCTTGACACGACGCTATACCACGACGCGTTGGAGGTGCTCTAAGACATCCACGTCGACCATTTCTATTTACGAGGGTTAATTATGTTAAGGCGGATTGATTTAGTAGGATATGAAATTCATACATCTATCTGGAAAAAAAATATAGTGAAGTACATCAGAAATTTATAATTCCGAACAAACAATGGGTCGTAAGTATCAGTCAGGGGTTTGTACAGTGAAGTACATTATTGAGACCGGTGAGGGGTTTGTAAGTACCACCTTCTCATCGGCCGTAAGGTAATGATGGGTCCACCAAGTACCAAAAAGATACATCATATCCATCCAAGAGCCAACGCTCACACTGCTTTTCCGGCCTTTACTACTTAATCGAGGGAGGACGACGATCGCTAGTTCTTTAGGGGAGTATCTCGTCCAATTGTGACCACCATCATTTATGTTCCAAGCGGGCCAGGTCCATATTTCAAATCTCCAGAAGTTGTGTCGGTGATTTTGATTGCTACCGTAACAACATCTTGGGGACAACTTTTGATTCCAATGACCATTTTCTTATGTTACTAGTTCCTCGATATTCGGACTTTATGCTTATTTTAGTTTATAGTTTTCTTATTATTATTTTTCTCTATTTTGTGGTCGTTTTTTGGTGGATACCTTCAGACGTTTATCTATAAATTCTCTACATACGTTAAAAAAATGGCTTCTTATATTTTTTTTCCATAAC
>JAYMTN010000791.1:0-14781 GCA_036897425.1 Erodium trifolium | reverse complement strand
TATGGTCCCCCCGTCGCGAGCCAGCCTAATACCTTGCTAGTATCCGCTTCCGTCGCTTGCGCTACATTCTGTGCCGCCTCCATCACTCTGTGCAAGGATGCGTCATTCCCATCTACTGGATTGTGACCCTTTCCACCGGTGCAAACTCGGTGGACCAACTGTCTGCTGGACCGGGATTCTGACACCCCCGAGGTGTGTGTGGGGACGCACCCTACCAAGGTCGGTGTAAATCCGACATGTTGGTTTACCCGTTTTCCGATGTTATCTCTAGATGCTCACTATCCCTTCAACCGTACCATATCAAATACCCCGAGCATTTTCATATCGAAGTAGGACACGAACCTCGTGGCACTCACGTCTGCTACTACAACCGAGACACTGGCCTCCCATCAACTATCCCTGACATGATCAGACATTTTATAACAAAACTAGCGTTCGATGTGTATGGAATAGGACTATGTCTCGCTCTTTTCCTTTCCCACTTTTATCTTTTTATGTATACTCAAGTTTTTCCGTTCAATACAATTCCTCATATATATATTCAAAAAAAGAAGAACATTCCATGTTCTTAAATTGCATAAAAAGTTATTTCTCTAAGCAACTGTATATAATTTTTTTAAATCTTCTATGCATAACATATTGTTTCAAATTTTGAATACCTTTGTCTTTCAATTTTATTTAACACTTTAAATGTGAACTTTTAAGATTTCATCTAGAAAAACTACGATCTTTAACTATTTAACTGAGTTTTAAAAATGAATTTAGTTAGTTAGATAACTTTTCTATTTCACAACAGTTAGAAACAAAACCTTATCATAATGCATCACAAATGGATACCAAATTAGAGACAAGTAACACAACATCTGTTATGGAGGTAATAGGATACGGAATCATATTGAAATGGAATAAACGGGAATATTCCGCAAATTTAAAATAACTGTTTCCAAACTTTTATGAAGAAAAGGAGGATTTTTTCAAAGGAAAAATGAATATTCTATTCCATTTCTGATTAATCCTAAAAAAAAAAGAAAAAACTAGAAAAATCCTGAATCTCAGTTGCCAGCAAGAACTAGAACGACCAATCACACTACAACGGACACGTGTCCAAACAGCCTTGGCCGGTCCCACATGAAACAATTCGTACACTGAGCCTTTTGTTTTTCCTCTCGCAATCACCACCACCAGGCACCAGTACCACCACCACTCTCACTCTCTCTCTAAGCTCTCACTCTCACTCTGTCTCTTTTCTTTGGGTATATACATAGGTTCTGCAAATCCTCTCTTCTCTTATCCGTTCTTCTTCTTCTTCTTCTTCTTCTGCTCTCTGTTCTGTTGTGGAACAATGACGGACACCACAGACGATATCGCCGAGGAGATCTCCTTCCAGAGCTTCGAAGACGACTGTAAGCTGCTCGGTAACCTTCTCAACGACGTGCTCCACCGAGAGGTTGGTGGCAAGTTCATGGAGAAACTCGAGAGGAATCGAGTCCTTGCCCAGGTTCTATCTTGTACCTCCCCTCTCTCTGCTTTTAGCCTTTTAATTGTTGCTGGTTTTATACTTGAATCATCGCCGTAGTTGTGTGCTCTTGTTTCTGGGTTTTCGCTTCCTCTATGAGTATTTTTTGGGTTTTGGTGTGTTGATAGCAAGGTTCTAAAAATAGTTAGGCGCTAATCGGGCCGTTAAGGTCTTTTAAGGATTAATTGGGAACTAAACGGTTTCTGTAAACTGATTCCTCTTGACTTAGTAGCTTTTGGTGGCCATTACTGTTGTGTTGATTTGGGGTATTTATGATTTCGTTTCCTGATGTTTCTGCGGCTCCGTTTGTATCATGGGAAAAAAATTGACAAGGGGAAAAGGGGAAAAGTGTTTTGTTTAGTGTGTGTGTGATTGTTTTGTGAAAAGCTGAACTCAGTCAAGCTGATAAATGAAACATGATTTTTATGAGTATTAGGAATCGGATGTATAACATTAAAAAAATTGTGATTTCATTTCAGTGGGTAGATATACTGTATCAAATATAGGGATATACTAACCATTTGGATTCTGAGTTGATTGTTTGGTTAATTGAGTTTTCTTTCTGTCTTCAGAGTGCTTGTAATATGAGGCTGGCTGGGGTTGAGGACACTGCCGAGCTGCTCGAAAAGCAGCTTGCGAATGAGATATCAAACATGACATTGGAGGAAGCTTTTACCCTTGCTCGGGCGTTCAGCCATTATCTCAATCTGATGGGTATTGCTGAAACACACCATAGGTAATTATTTATTGCGATATCTATCCAAGGCTCCTTTCAGATTCAAATTGCAACCAATCAGTTTCTTTCTGGATAAAGTTAGTATTTGTGGCATAGTTTGGATTCGCAAGACAAACAACAATCTATTGGATTTCTCATGTACTCCTATGACCATATACAGGGTTCGTAAAACCAAGAATGTTGCACATCTATCGAAATCCTGTGATGACATTTTTAATCAGCTGTTGCAAGGAGGTGTTCCTCCAGAAGAACTTTATAACACTGTGTGCAAGCAGGTATGTTGTGATTTCACAGTTAGGCATATATGTGTAAAGTAGCTGTAACTGTTATATATATTTGTTTATACATGTTAAATCTTTGCTTCTGCAGGAAGTTGAAATCGTTCTCACCGCACATCCCACACAGATTAACCGGCGTACACTACAGTACAAGCACATCAGAATTGCTGTAAGTCGTTTTGTTCTCATATGAGTACGGTAACGGACATTATCTTAGCTAACATTGTGCTCTTATGTCTGATCATTTTATTGGGTTCTCTATGCAGCATCTTTTAGAATACAATGATCGACCTGATCTTGGTCATGAAGACCGAGAGATGCTGATTGAAGATTTGGTATCCAACTCCTAAGCCCACCTTAGAACTGAAAAAATAATGAACATGACTAGTAGAAATGTTATTCATCATTTATTTCTAATTTTGTGGTGTTAATTCATTCTAAACTTTGTAGGTCAGAGAAATTACTTCAATATGGCAGACAGATGAGCTTAGACGCCACAAACCTACACCAGTAGATGAAGCTAGGGCTGGTAATTAAATTACTTTGGTCTTAGGATGTTAATAACTTTCTTGCTTTAGTTTTCTGTCAATGTAATTGTTCATTATGTCATATTAGGCTTGAACATTGTGGAGCAGTCACTTTGGAAAGCTGTACCTCATTATTTGCGTCGTTTGAACAATGCCCTGAAGAAGGTTCTTCTTCCGTTTTCTTCCCTAGCTATTAGAATATTTAAGAGTATTCTCCAGATTTCTAATTATCACATCGTTTTCTCGTGTTTTCTTCTCTCAGCATACTGGAAAGCCACTCCCATTAACTTGCACACCTATAAAATTTGGGTCTTGGATGGGAGGCGATAGAGATGGAAATCCTAATGTAACAGCGAAGGTAAGGTTTCATGTATAAGTTTGGTTTGTAATATTTCCTTTCTATTTTTGGAATGGTTTCCATCTTTTCTTGAAATATGATTTGTGGACATAGTTATCTATTTATCTGATATGGAGCAATTTATGCATGTTACCTAAACTCTAAATTTCTAATACAGTTACTGTAGTAAACAAAAGCAAGATAGTAGAAAGTAGGGCTTTAATTATCAGTTAACCAAAACTTTAACTTGGTGATTTTATAGATACACAACTAGTGAGTTCTTACTAGTCATTATGTTACTTTGGGAATTGTGAAGAAGGCATTGATAAGACAAACTAGATGGTTTCCTTTATTCCATTTACAGGTCTAGTAGTGTTATGAAGCATCTACATGTGGTTTAAGTTATCTCTATGCATTATCAATTTCAACATAAACGGTTAACATCTGGGTTTGTCCTGATGCTTACATGTCAAAAACCATTTTATTTTCTAGTTGGGATTTTTTTAGTCTATCCTAATTACATTGTAAGCCTCTTGTATGATATTGAATTAAAATCGATTTCATTCTTACACATTATTTGTTCTCCCAACTACATAAAGAGAGTAATTTGTTTAATTTTATTGTTTCAGGTGACAAGGGATGTCTCTCTTTTATCTAGGTGGATGGCTATTGATCTCTACATCCGTGAAGTTGATAGTCTAAGATTTGAACTATCCATGAATCAATGTAGTAATGAATTGTTAAGACTGGCACATGAAATCCTAGAAAAAGGTCAGTATATCTGATTTTTACCTTTCTTATAAATATACTTCTATATTTAGCACTTTCTATTTGGTTGTTTGTATCTAGTTATAACTCATGACTGGACAATGTTTAACCTTAGTATGGCAACATGTATCTATTCTGCCTCTTGAAGAACTGCATTTATAGGGATACTTTTTTTTTTGATCAGCAAAAATAACGATTTTATTCAACCCAAGCAATAACAATTACAATGGAAAGAAGAGAGATAAGATCCAAGGACCAAGAAATTACAGCAACATAACAACTGTAAGAGGAAAAGGAGATTAGTCTGGAAACAATCATTTTCTCATTCTTCTTCTCTTCTGTCTAAACCTTTACTTTTCTATTGTTCTTTCTGCTGTACTGAAACAACATTATTCTCGAGTATCAACTATATATAAATCAAAACTAAAAGATAATGTCAATTGCGTGCTAATTCAATCGAAGTCAAACTAGTTGAGTTCGACTTCTTCTTAATTGTTTATCAATGAGATCACTAAGACATATATTTTCTACGTTTTTGTCCACTTCATGATTTATGGAGGGAAGGTTACTACTGATGAAGTTCATGGAATTCCAAATCTGTTCCGCTTCTAATAGACTGGCGGTTAAATTAATTGTAGAAACTTCATCGGAGGACCGTCATGAGAGTTCTAGCTGGAATGAATCAAAGCTTCACAATCACCAAGCTGCAGGTCTTCCTACGCAACTTCCAGCTAGAGCTGATCTGCCCTCTTGCACTGGTAAGGATTTGGTTTTTGTCTGCATAGTTTTTTGTATGGCAATTTAAGATTCTACAAGTAGCAAATACAAGCCCATCTTACCATGAACATTTAAAGCTTCTTTTGCAAACAATGCTCATAGAACGATTTGCATCTCAAGAACTGGAGTACATACATATGTGTAGGGTATACGCTAATCCAAAAACCCAAACATGTAAAACTTCTTTGTAACTAATTCTTATGAAACTCAGTATTTTCGAAGAAAGCTGGAATACATAATTAATGTGTAGGGTATGTAGGTAATACAAAATCTGTGACGAACTTTTGTTTATTCTCAATTTCTTGTCTCGTGTCCTGTTCAATGAAACCATGTCATATATGCGTGGTAAGATTGTTTGCTTAATCAATTTGGAATGTCGTTGATGATTCCTTCTTTCACTTGTAACTTCATGTAGAATGCAATGATAGTGAATCACAGTATCCCAAACTTGAGATTCCAAGGGCTGGGCTACTGATTCATCAGGTAAAGCCAGGATTTGAACCTGTTGTTACACATATATATGGCTACTGCTCAATGCTTATTATTTCTACTTGTTGCATCATAGCTGAAGTATGCCTAGCTTTCTTTGTTTTACTTTTCTTTTCATAGGATGCCCAGGATTCTTCCAGCCAGAATTTCGGTTTTAGCAAGTCTAGTTCAAATGGCAGCATAGCTAATTCCGCTGGTCCTCAGCAACCTTTAACACCTCGTTCTGCTGCTCAGAAGAAACCATTTGCAGAAGCTCAGATAGGAAGGTCAAGCTTCCATAAGCTCCTGGAGCCAAGCCCACCTCAACGTCCTGGACTCGCACCTTATAGGATTGTTCTGGGAGATGTAAAAGATAAGGTATTGCTTCACTACTTAGCTGCATAATTTTTGCCCAACTATATCATTGTAATTAATTCTATCGTGGAGCTGGTACCTGATGTCAGTGTGTTCCTTCATTGCTAAAAAAAAACTGTTTCTGTGGTTAAATTGAGGCAATGTTTCTTTTGAAAGGAGGAGAGGGCCTTTCAATGGACTGCTTCCAGTTCCATGTATGGCCTTTTCTACTTGAAAAGCTTTCTAATGGGAAACTTTAGGGTGATCAGCTTCAAACTTGTTTGTTGTATATTATATCAATGAAAAATAATTAGTTATTCTGTTAGGGGTTAATTAGAACCAAGGCTGTGGATAAAGACAAACTCAGAAAGCAGTGCAGATATGAAGTGTGTTTTCTTAAAAAGATTGTGTACATATGCACTAAGATGGTGGAGTAATCAATGAAAACTAGATACCTGCCTTACTAGCTTGGTGAGTACGAACCACTAGTCTGCCTACATTATCACAATCTACAAACTTTAGATATTTACTACTTTTACTTTTAGACCTTAGTGTTTTTCATAAATTATCTTGTTATGATAATGGACATCTATGGAGTCGAATAGTCAATGCCTTCAATTAAAAGCACTTAGAGGTCCACTCTCAGAGATACACCTTAATACCTTCAATATTTCATTTCGGAATTGATCAAGAAGGTTTGTTATGTAAACAAGACGACAACACTTACTGGTTAAGTAATGAAGGCCTTTTCTTGTAAAATTTGATTGAAGTGTATAAAGTAAGCAATCAAAAAAGTTTCATGGTTTTGAATAAACATTTATGGTTTATGGAGCTTGATGTGTGGCAACTGCAAATTGTTAACAGGTTATCTGAGTAGGTGACAAACCAGTATTCTAGTTTTATTCTAAAACAGGTTAGGATGGGGTGATCCTTTAGTGTAGTGTTCTTTGACGAGTGCTTCCTATTTGACATATTTGTTATACATGCTTCAGATTTTTTTCAGTCTACACCTAAGTTATTATTCAGGAAGGTCAAATCTTTAATCTTCTGATTCAGATTCAGTCAATCAGCTTTTTTGTCTTCTATAATTGATGAGATTTTAAACTCTCTCTGTTTCAATTGAGTTCAGCTTATGAAGACACAGAAACGGCTGGAACTTCTTCTTGAGGATCTCCCTTGTGATTATGATGCTTGGGATTACTATGAAACAACAGAGGAACTTTTGGAACCGCTGCTTCTATGCTATGAGTCTTTGGTACTCAACTTCCTTTTCAACCTTGCAACTATCTTGGATTGTATGTATACATGTCTGAGAAAATAAGAAGAGAATTTTCTGGCGCTGGATTTGATACTGATACAACTTCAATATTTTCCAGCAATGGTCTGGATCTGGTGTGCTTGCTGATGGCCGACTTGTTGACCTAATCCGTAGAGTAACTACATTTGGCATGGTGTTGATGAAGCTTGATTTACGTCAGGTAGGAATTGTTTTGGTTTTACAACCTGCACCTTTCGGATCCAAGTGTTACTTATCTACTACATTTTGGATGTACAGGAATCTAATAGACATTCTGAAACATTGGATGCCATTACAAGATATTTGGATATTGGTACATACAGTGATTGGAATGAAGATAAGAGGCTGGAATTTTTAACGAAGGAGCTAAAAGGAAAGAGGCCACTTGTTCCACCTAATATAGAGGTAAAATATATATGTTTTGCCATCCTGTGTAGTTAATTTACCCCAAATTTTCTTGTTCGTATTATATGGCTCCCTAATTGTGGTGGCATTGTGGTATTTAAAAAAGGCTGACTTGTATAGTATTCATAAATGATCCTTTTTGTTGCTGCAGTAGTTTGGCAAATGATTTTTTTTTAATAGAATTCAAGTGGGACGTCTTGTTTCATTTTGTAGTTTTGATTGATACTCTTTGAGGCCTTTTTAGGTGTTGTGGTTATATTTATTCTAATGATCCATTACGTTATTGTTTACTGAGTTACTTCTTGAATCAGCTGAGTATGGGCTGTTGTCATTAGGGAAGAATATGTCAAACCTTTCCTAGGAATTCCATTGTATAGAGTTATCATTGTGCTGAATAGCAATTCAGTTTTTGTTTCCAGTGATACTATCTTCTTTTGTACGGTTTTACACAATTTGATCTTTCCAGGTTGCTCCTGATGTTAAGGAAGTCTTGGATACCTTTCGTGTTGCTGCTGAGCTGGGAAGTGATTCACTTGGAGCTTATGTTATATCTATGGCCTCAAATGTATGACAGAACTTCTTTAGTAGATTTCGAATTGAATATTAGAACTGTGTCATTAGTGCAAGAAGTTTTGGGCGTATTATACATCTATAATGTCATATAGAATGAAATGCTAATGTTATCCTTGGTAAAACATGCAGGCAAGTGATGTCCTTGCCGTAGAGCTTTTGCAGAAAGATGCCCGACTTGCGGTTAGTGGGGAGTTAGGTAGACCGTGTCCTGGTGGAACGTAAGTTTCCTTTATGTAGATAACACAACCAAATTCCTTTTACAGTGTGGGTGTACATCTTATATGTGCTTCATCTTGGGATATCATATTCCTATCCATGTTTGGGGCATTCGGCATATTTCAAATGAACTTATCCACTTAATTTGTTTCACGGTGCATTTGGATGAAGTGTATATTCAACTTACTCAGTCATTTCTTCACCTTCTTTTTAAAAATCTCTAGGCCTGCTGTCATCTTATTTTCCTAGTTCTCACACCGAGATGCACATCTGTATTATGGAGCCGCCAGACTCATTCTTCTCTATGTGATATCGTTATAACCGTATAATATGCCCTTTTGAGTGTATGATTAGTTTTAGGAGCATGAATTATAAAAATTCTCACATTCCAGTCATAACTTGGCTAAAGGGTTAAACTGTTTTCACTATATATTTTGGAACAGGCTACGGGTGGTTCCTCTATTTGAAACTGTGAAGGACTTGAGAGAAGCTGGCTCAGCGATTAGGAAACTATTATCTATTGACTGGTACAGACAGCACATCATTAAGAACCATAATGGGCACCAAGAGGTATCTACTTCAACAACTCATATTTTAAGGATTATTTTTGTCAAAACTTCTTGTTAACAGCTTATGATGATGGACAGGTAATGGTAGGGTACTCTGATTCTGGCAAAGATGCCGGGCGTTTCACTGCTGCTTGGGAACTTTACAAAGCCCAAGAGGACGTTGTAGCTGCGTGCAATGAATATGGTATTAAAATTACCCTGTTCCATGGCCGTGGAGGGAGTATTGGCCGTGGAGGTGGTCCCACATATCTTGCCATTCAATCCCAGCCCCCTGGCTCTGTAATGGTGAGTTACACTGCAAGCTAGTTAAAACCTTAGATTGTTTGTTAGTAAATATCTGCTTAGATTTAATTTTTCTGTAGTTGTCAAGATATTGAGTTAAACACAGACATTTGAAATCATGCACCCTCTTCAATGGCACAATAAGCTGTAATTTGATTGGCAGGGCACACTTAGGTCAACTGAGCAAGGTGAGATGGTCCAGGCAAAGTTCGGGCTTCCTCAGACTGCTGTGAGACAACTTGAGATATACACAACAGCAGTGCTGCTTGCAACCATGCGCCCTCCTCAGCCACCCCGTGAGAAAAAATGGCGTGATGTCATGGAAGAGATCTCAAAGATCAGTTGTGAGAGTTACAGGAGCACAGTGTATGAAAACCCGGAATTCATTTCCTACTTCAATGAAGCAACACCGCAGGCTGAACTCGGGTTCCTCAACATTGGAAGCCGCCCCACAAGAAGAAAGAGCTCAACAGGAATCGGGCACCTTCGTGCCATTCCATGGATATTTGCATGGACTCAAACCAGATTTGTTCTCCCAGCATGGCTTGGAGTTGGAGCAGGTTTGAAGGGTGCTTGTGAAAAGGGATACACTGAAGATTTAAGAGCAATGTACAGAGAATGGCCTTTCTTCCAGTCTACCATAGATCTCATAGAGATGGTGTTGGGGAAAGCCGATGTTCCTATAGCCAAGCATTACGATGAAGTGCTGGTTTCAGAGTGCAGGCAAAAACTGGGCGATGAACTGAGGAAGGAGCTTGTAACAACAGAGAAAACTGTACTGGTGGTTAGTGGACATGAAAAGCTATCAGACAACAACAAGAGCTTGAGGAGGCTGATAGAGAGCAGGCTGCCATATCTGAATCCCATAAACTTGTTGCAGGTAGAGATTCTGAAGAGGTTAAGGCGTGACGACGACAATGCCAAACTGAGAGATGCATTGCTCATCACCATAAATGGAATAGCTGCTGGGATGAGAAACACTGGTTAAGTAGACTTGCTCCAGAAGAGCCTCCCACTACTGCACTTCTTTTCGCTTGGCTATTATATATAATATTCATGTACCATTTCAATAATATCAAACTATTTGGAGACTAAAATCTCCAACCCTTGACATGGGCTCTGTAATAGTGTTTCTTGTATTAAGATTTGGTATTGAATAATCTCATAAACAGAAATAGGTTATATAACTGAATAACTGCAGGGTACAAGCAACACGTAAAAAAAACTTGAGAAGATCCATGTTAATTTGGTTTCTAGTCACAGGCTAGCCATGGTTGCTAGCGTATGATATCTTGGTGATTGAGGTCTTAGGAGTCATCTGCACCGTCATCTGTTGGCGATTTGCGCCTACCTGCTTCTATCTCTGTCCCTCCTCCTCCTAATCCGTCCTCTACATACATGTTTTGGAATAATTAACACTTCATTATATACAGGAAAACATGAATTAAAACTAGAGAGAGCAATTGATCATTTACGGGCCAAAGTTCTTGCAGCTAGAGTAATGGGAGAGAAGTGAGTGATTGTGATGATGATCAAGAGAAAGCAGCAGAGGAGCAACATGTGAATAGGATAGGCCTTACAATTGAGTGCCATGTTGAAACCTTGTTCCTTCTCCTATGGCTTATATTATATATATAGTTGAGGAAGATAAGGATGTAGCTGTGCCGGATCAATTTCGCGTATTTGTAACTAAAAGAAGTCCTGCAGTTTGAAATTTCTTCTACCCGAAATTACAAAGAAATGTCATTAACTGTGAACAGACTGACTTTAGTGTTTACTTTTTAATGTGTGATTGATTGATTGTGCGTTTTCCTTGTAAATCCTAGTGGGGGAGGTTGGACGTACGAGTGATGCCCTTTTTTTTTTTATCACCCGAAAGAGATTTGTTGATTCTTGTCTGTGAGAAAAAGAACCGGAACAAGAACAAGAGGAAACCCCTCAAGAGAATTAAGAAACAAAGTTTACATACAAAGGCATTATTATGATAAGGAACCTAAAAACAAGAGATAACAAACAGGGTCCTCATCTTCTCTTGAAACGTAAAAAAGTACCATTTTTTTCTCTCATCTTCTTCGGAACCCTACCTGAGCGTTCTAGCCGCCACCCCCTTCTCTCCATCGGCGACGGCCGCATTTCTGGCATTGGCTGTCTCCGGTGGAAGCCCCCTTTCCCCTCTTCGTTTTTTCAGACCAGATCTATGCTCCCTCACCTTTCCCATCTATTTTGCGTCACGTCGGACCTCTCCCTGCTAGAGCTCGGTGCTGTTTCTTGGTGCTGTGCCTCGCCGGAGTTTGGAGAAGAGGATCTGGCTCATGTCTCTCACGCCAAGTCGCGGCTTAGAGCTGGTGGCTTCGGCGTCTCAGGGAGCTTCTTCCTCGATCCTCTTGGGCCGCTCACCATCGGATTTTGGGGGTCTCTTCTTCGTGAGTTCTACAAATCTGGTGGTTGTGTCCGGCGGACTGTGTGGCTCTGGTGGTCGTGTCCGGTGAGCTATGCGGATTTGGCGTCTAAGGGAGCTTCTTTGACGAACCTCTTGGGCCGTCCAATCTCATATTTTGGGGGACTCTCTGTTCTTCAGATCTGGTGGTCGGAGACCATTGGACATGTAGATATGGATTGGTCGACGGGGGTTTCGGTCCGGTTTTGGACTCTCCTCGTGGGTCATGCGTGGTGGTCTAGTAAGTCCTCCCCCTTACCGGTTAATGTTGAGTTGAGGTGCTGCTGGGTTTTCGTTTGGCTTCACCTGCTCGCCTTACGTTGAAGACCAGTAATACTCTAGGCTTGGTTAGACATGGGGGAAGCTTCCTCTCTTTGTCTGGTTGGAGCTTGAGGATGCCTCCTTGCGGATTTCAAGTCTTGGGTAGGTTTTTGTCGGATTATCAGGTGTTGGACATCGGTAAATCCTCCCTGTTGGCCGATATGATCTTGGTAGCCGGTTGTGGTGACAAATCTATTTGGTTCAGGTTGGCTCGTGCTCGGTATGACTATAGGCCTTCCCCTTCTGGTCCTCGCTTGGTGTTGTCCAGCGAGGGGTTATGGTTTCGGTATCGGAATGCTCAGCTCGAGTTCCATCCTCGGAACCCGGAAGTGATGTCTTGCTGCTGCCGGCTTGGGGGTCTGAGCTCGTACTCGGTAGAAATACCGGTCCTCATCTTTTGGGCCTTTTCTCAGTGTTGACCTGAATTAGGTATCAGAGAGCTGAGTACGTGCTCCATCGTCTGGTCCCTGGCGGTCTCGACTGAGGAACGTCTCTCGGGTCATTGGAGGGGGTTAGTTTCAGATCTGATCGCGGGACGCGCTTCTTTATCCTATGAGGTGTGGATCGTAGCGGAGTTGTTCATTTTGCCTCTGGTGGTTCGTCTGGTTCCACTTGTGCTTAATGGTTGAAAAATATGGGTTATAGACCTCTTTTTTGTGCGCTTCATGGTTGTAAAATCCGAGTGTTAGACCTTCTTCTTTTACTTGTTTTGCTCTTCATGGTTGTTATATCTGGTTATTTAGACCTTATTTGCCAGGTTTGCTCCCGAGGACCTGCACGGAGGAGAGGTCACAGGGTGTTCCCGGTCTAGCTACGACTTCCCTCCCACCAGGTAGGAAGCGTTCGATGGGAGACATCCAGAATTTCGAGTCTGAGGGATCTACGTTCCGATGGGCACCTCAAGTAGCGACGGGGGGCAATAAGCACCCTCGCCTCGACCAATGAAGAGTTCGTGGTCCAGTGGGGGGCCAGTGGGTACTACCGCCTCACTGGACGTATGGTGGCAGGGGTTTCGCCAAGTACCGACATAATATTCCTTTACTATCTTGGGAGTCAGCGCGTTCTTCGAGCCCTACGTTATCAATTAAGGGAGGAGGACGACGTTGGATCCTGAAGGAGTACTTAGTCCGCCTGAACGCTTGCCCTCGGGAAATGGGTCTGCTTTGTATAACTCACCGTTTGTAGTAATGTATTGGTGTCTCCGACCGCTATCACATCATCCCTCTCCCGAGATACACCTAGAGCATTTTTTTTTCAAGTTCCACAATGTTCAGACATTTCAGTTCAGCCTTACGTTGTTATATCTTATGTAGTACTTTATGATTATCTCGCGTTGGATCAAGATTTTATCTTGCTTTAATATAATAATCACGATTACAATACAAAAACAAAATCTAAAAACACGAGTACTAGAATACATATACGTGTAATATATGAAAGAAACTCTATAATACAAAAGAGAAAAAAAGATGGATGTGTCCACGAAGGAAACGAACACACCCAGCCCAAGGAATAGTAGTAATTAATATATTCATATAACTAATAACTTAAGATTATACAAAACATGAGTGAACTATAATCTGCATAATCCATCTCAGGTCTGAATAATATGCTTGGCACTTGTGTCTACACAATATAGGCAATTATAAATTGCAACACATACGTATGGAGTGTTACGGCGGTGGATTGCCAACGCCAGAACCATCTTTTCCTGAACCGGATCCTCCAACACCTATTGAAATTGCAACATGTAGCTTCTTATTTCCATCTGCAACACAACACTACGCAAGTAAATATGTAAACATTGTTTCGTGTTACAATCGGTGAAAGGACATAATTATTGAAAAGGCCGAAGGGTTACTATTTGGAGGATGACTATCGATGTTTCGAGCCGTGTTAAGAATAAGAAATAAACAATAGACTTAATTGTGATTACCTAGACATAAATGTAATTAGTGAGTCTAAGTCTAGATTGTGGGATTGATTGATTCCCCCCTTGATCCTCTCTTACCCGTTCACTCTCTCATATGGCAAGTGTATATGTATACCTACTTTGTCTAAGCAATTGAAACACGAACAGTAAACAATATACAAAAAAGCTTATTTTATCTCTTTCTCTTCTACAATCTCTTATGGTATCAGAGCTCTACTCTTGAGACTCAACATCAAAAGCTCCTCAACTTCATGGCCGAGGAAGATAGCAAGAATAAGGACATGGTGCAACCACGAATTCCTCAGCCATGAGAAAACAATCCATATCACGAACTCTACTTGCACCACTCGGATAAAACAGGCGGAGCCTTGATCCCCATTCTGCTCGAAGAGGACAATTATCAATCATGATAGGAGGCCATACTAGCCGCTCTGGACATCAAAAACAAAGCCGGCTTCCTTGACGGCACACTAGAAAAGCCAGAGACGGATGGAGAAGAAAAACAACAATGGCAACGCTGCAACACCATGGTTAAGTATTGGCTCCTTGGATTCATGAGAAAGACCATGCACAAGAGCGTTGCAAGGATGAAGGACGCCAAGGGCATCTGGGACGAGTTGAGGGAACGATTCACTCAAACCGGTTGCTTGTCAATGATTCAGATCGAGGAGGCTCTAAACAAAGTGGAGCAGGGATCCTCCACCGTGAATGCATACTACACCAAACTCAAAACCCTTTGGGATGAGAGGGATGCTCTAATAGTCTACCCTACCTGCAAGTGCAAACTAACTCACGAATGTCATTGTGAAACTGTTGGTCATAAGGTTCTTCATTCCTTTCTTGAAACTAATAAGACTATGAAGTTTTTACTTGGCTTGAATGGAAATTTTGCACAAACTAGAAACAATATCACTGCTATTGAACCAATTATGCCTCTTAACAAAGTCTTGGCTATGGTGCTAAGGCATGAGAAACAAGATGTCATTG
>JAYMTN010000790.1:0-14782 GCA_036897425.1 Erodium trifolium | reverse complement strand
ATATGTGGCTGCACTACCATGTCCGTGACCCAACAGGATTGTAGAGACTAGGATGAGACCCAAGTAATGTTAAATGTAATTCTACTATTAACACCTCTCTAATTATGCTTATGTCAAGCATTACATATTAACCTATCAACCTTGTTCTCTTCATTCTCCAACACATTAACATTCACACTGACACACTCTCTTTTTCTATATATGTTTAAGTCCCAACTTACAATACCATTCCAACTCCCCCAAAAATGGCCACCTCCTTTCTCATCACGTTCCTCCTCGCCACCGCTCTCATAACTGTCAACCTCTCCGACGCTCGGCGCGTGAAACCAACTCGCCTCCTTACGGCAGCTATAGATTTTCCACCGCCGATCCAGGACCCCGTAACCACGCCGGAGCTCCCGCCCCTGACCAACATCCTGCCGCCCCTGCTCCCTCCTCTCTCCTCATCGGAGCTCGGAGGCAAAAAGGCCGCTCAGCGGCCCAACTCGATCTTCCCGCCGCTGTTCCCACCGCTGCTGCCGCCGATTATACCCGGGCCACCGCCGCTCATACCCAACCCTCTCCAGCCTCCTCCGCTCATCCCCAACCCCTTCCAGCCACCGCCTTCCCCGCTCATTCCCAACCCATTTCAGCCGCCGCCTGCTCCGCTCATCCCGAACCCGTTCCAGCCGCCGCCGGCGCCGCCGCCCTTCCCCACCCCGTTTCGCCCGCCCCCGGCGCCTCCAGCGTCCATCCTTCCGTTCCCTCCCATCCCGGGGTTCACTCCTTCCCCGCCGCCGCCGCCTCCGGCGTCCTTGTTTCCTCCGTTTCCGTTCCCTCCTCTGCCCAAAATTCCCGGCACACCCCCGGCTTCTCCTTCTCCACGTAACCCATCTCCTTAGATTCATTCATGGTTACATCTGATCTCATCATCAAGGCTCAAGCTCGAGCCTCTGAATAAGTGCATCGATAACAAAATAAGCTAGCATGCATTTACAAGCTTACTTTTCAGCTTTCACTCTGTTTTTGTTTACTATATACTCTAAGTTTGTCATATGATTATGTTGTGTAGACTTCTCATTCTATTTTTGTTTACATAGTATTGTACCCATGAAAATCTGTGTCACAGAATGTAATAATATGTAAGTTGTTTGAGATTACAACATAAAGCCTTGAATCGCAATTGCACTTAAGTTAAAAGGGACAACTCTTGAACATAACAGTAGACAAAAATGGCTTCGCAGCTCATAACTCTAAACTAATTTTCTTTTTTATATATCGAGAACTATCAAAATATGTGCACAGTTTTTAAAACCCTACCAAACAATGTGAAAGATATAAGAGCGGTTGAAGTATAAGTCCCACATTGATAATATACGGACGAATTAAACACTTGATAAGTATATTGATGTCTGCACCCATCAGTTCGGGTTTTTGGGTTGGATAGGGCTTTAACATGGTATCATAGCCCGTTCGATTCACGGTCCGTTTGTCACCTCCACCATGTTGTCTTCGGTCCATATATCGATGTCCAGTCCTGTTATGACCCCCTTTTGGGTTAGATTGAGCTTTAACATGGTACCAGAGCTGGTTCGACCCACGGCCCGTTTGTCACCTCCACCCTATGGTCTCCGGTCCATATGCAGATGTCCAATCTTGCTATGACCCGCGTGTAGATGTGAGGGGGAGTGTTGAAATATACGTCTCACGTCGATGGACGAATTGAACACTTAATAAGCATATCCATGCATCCACCCATCAGTTCGAGCTTTTTGGTTGGATAGGGCTAACAAGAACGATAGTTTTTGGTAACTTACCTTGAAGCTAAAACAATGTAGGTCACAATTCACAACTCTAATATCTTCCTTCTTTTTCCTTCTTCAAATTCAAAATCCTCTGTTTATGGCGAATTCTCAAATACCGACATGGATACAGCCAATAGTACACAAGCATGAAACTACAATAATGCAAATCAGGATATTTTCCTCATATCAATCATGTATGTAAAACACTTGAAATAGAAAGAGTAGTTGCATCTTAACAGGTCACTTGATTCAGCTTTTAGTGACAACTCCTATGAGTTTTGTATCAGTTGAAGCATCAAGATTTGGACTTACTTGTGCAGATATGTAGGGCTTAGAGCATCTATTAAACTAAAAGAGTTATTGAGAAACAGATGATAAAGATGAGAGAACATATTGTTGCTAAAACTAAAATCATGATCTCAAGGACCCAAATTCAAGTACCTGATCAGTTGGACAAGCAAACTTTGATGAAAACTCGAATGAGTTAGATGGCAATCACAAGAAAAGGGTGTACGTATCATCAAACAACCCTCCCATAATTTCTGCTGTTCAGTTATGTTCCAACATGTGTTTTTGATGAAAGTAGTTACAAGCACAATTGCATTGCCTCCAGCACAAATGCATACCCATACGAATTTCAACATATTCGATAGTGTCTGTAAGCAGAAACACAATGCAAATGGAAAGCTTGTATTCAAGTTTAAAAGTACTTCACATGAGCATAACATACTCATACCTACAATATTCACATACGTAGAGATAAGATTGAGGTAAGAGACTACAAAGTCGAAGCTCTCACACCCAATCGAGTCTCCGTTTGTGCACTCTTACAACTTAGACGCATGTGCCTCAGATGCATTTCAAGTACCAAGCATGCAGCAACACAATAGATACCCCATTCTCCTCCCATACTCAAGCTACACTCTCACTTTAGGCAAGATGCATATCCCACTTCTCCATTTATTGGTGCTTTCCCTGAAATCTCATATCAAACATGAAGAGTGAGCTGAAAGCCTAATAGATAAGTAAGCACAATCTCATTGATAACTGTATCGAACAAGAACTTCCAAACAGAGTGTCCACTGAGGAGAAAACAAAAGCTTATCCAACAACCAAAACAAAGTAGAAAATGAAAATCGCCTGCACCATAGCGTTGGCAGGTTATGCGAGAGCATACAATATATGGTTGGAAATGTTCCTACATATCAAGCAGAATTTGTTTCTAATATTATAATACAAAATTTCAAATTATGTTATCTTATTTCCACCTTCTGAGGACAAACTTATTTTTTCTTCCACAACCATGATTCATCAGTGAGTCCAAATAGGTAGCATTGATTGAGCATATAAAACAGCAAGGCAATTATGGATTTTCTCGATCACATGATAAATCATAGAAGCGACAAAGACAAAATTGCAATTGCTACCAAATGAGCATTTTGTAGTGATGGTTCAATGGATCCAAAGATATCGCATTCTAGATACCATATTGACACATCAAGGACAAATCCACAACATAAAGTGCTCTAAAAGCTAGAAACTAAAAACTACCATTGTTACCAAATGAGCATCTTGCAATGACTGGTTCATAACAAATCATCAAAAGTGACCAAATTTTAGATGTTAACACACAGTTCAAGCCAAAACATTCAAGTTCGATATACCTTACACCACTCAAATCAGAAGGAGTTCATCTCTAGGCAGTAAGTTCTTCTCTTCACCAACATCTTGGCTGCCATCCCGTAAGGCTCCTCGAAAGCTGTAGAAACCCAGGACCCATCAGAATTTGCTGTTGACTGCTCACTAGGCCTAATGGCAACCAGAGTAGCCCCCTTCAAAACAGTCCCATCAGGCAATTCCAAGTGAGGTGTGTACCAGAGCCTCATGCTGAGGGCCGGCACAAGGGTCCTCTTGGAGGCCGAAGAAGCTGAAAGAGGCTTCACCCTCAGCTCCTCCAGCTGATCCCTGTTCATGCACAACACTCCCTGCCCATCTGCATCCGTCAGGATCAAGCTGTCAAGAGTCTTGTGCTCGGCAATGATCGGCTGAAGCAAGTAATGCCTGGCAGAGGCAGCGATCAAGGAGCTGATGGTCCAAACTACTCTCAATTTCAAGCCACCGTTGGTGTAAAACGACTCCGGTATGCTTCCATTGTCGTCATCAGCACCGTTGTTGTCGAGGGCATGAGAACTCTTGGCCTGGCCAGGGCTAATCACCGATGACGCGCCGAGAATAACGCAATTGTCCAGTGTGGATCCGAAATCGGCCCTCCATTTCAACAAGACGCCGTCATCGATGCCCAATTCGCTGGTGGGGAGCTCGATCCTCAGGAGGCGAATCTCGTTGAAATTCTTCAGAACCTGAGTTGGCGAGTGATGGGTGACGCCGGCCTGTCCGATTTCACCGCCTTCCTCGCCGCCGACCGACAAGGAAGAGGCGGAGCCCAAATTAGAGCGGTTGGGGCCGAGGAGCTGGCCGAGGGCGTGAAGGGGCTTGACAATGCGACCGAAGACAAGGCGGAAGAGAGTGGAGAAGGGGCCGCGGGATTTGTGGGGGGAGGCAGCGGCGGAGGAGGAGGATTCATCGTCGGAGATGACGCAATCGACTCGGACGAGGACGTTGTGGACCTGGGGGACGAGAGAGTGGAAGCGGCGGGAGACGACGGAGCAGCGGCCGAGGGACTTGACGTCTCCGATGGTGTTGAAGACCAAGAGAAGGAGAGAGTCCGGGAGGCGATCGAAATGGTCGGTGGCGAAGAGGCGGTGAGGGTGAGGGTGTGGGTGCATTCTGGAGGTCAGATCTGAAGAAGACATGGCGGTAGTGAAGCTCAGGGACAGATGTTGTTGGAGAGTAAAAGCATGGATCAATCAATGTGATGAAAAAGAAGAAGAAGATGAGGACGAGATAGATCCACGTTTTTGTCTTTACTGACGTATCAACAAACACACAGGTATTCAATGCGCGCGTACACTGTAAAAATAATAAAAATTATACGTCTTTATTATTTATTTATCAATTACAGTTTAATCCATCGACTAATTTTGACATTATATGGTCCTGTAGAAAAAAATATCTTCACAATTTAAAGATATTAAAAATAAAGTAGAACTTATTTATGGCTGAAATATTTCAACAATGAAGGCACAATAATGTATGTAAATAATAAATAAATTGGGCAGATATGATAAGAAACTCAACTGGGCACAGTTAAATCAACTTTAACAAAACAGATCATGAACGAGAACAGTAGCATGCATGTTTTTGACACAATTAGCGCCCAGTTCCCAAAACATAAGCTGCTGCTATAACGACCGAAACCTGAACAAGTAGCAACTCAAAATCCCCATGAAATGGAGCAACAGAACTGGAGCTAGGACCATGATGTCGGGTCAAGCTCGACGGGTGGGACTCATTAGCAGCTTGTTCTTCATCTTGTGTGGTGGTGGTGGCGTTACAAGGAGGCACATTCTTCTTGTAGAGACGGTGGCTAGTGCAGAGCCCTATGTTGCCTCTGACATCCAATCTCGTCCCAAGCCTGTCCATGAACTCTTGTGGGAGCTTCAGCTCTCCTTGTAGCCGGTTCCGGCTCAGGTTCAGCTGACCCAGGTTAGGGAGGGTCCCTATACTTGGAGGGATGGTCCCTGTGAGGCTGTTGTTGTCAAGAGACAGTGCTGTGAGATTGATCAACCGGGTCAGGGAATTGGGTATCGGACCCATCAGCCCACATCCTGAGAAGCTCACTGTTGTGAGCCTGTTTAGTGCCCCTAAAAACAAAGGCACCCCTGTGTTTATAGGGTTGTGGTCAACGAGAAAGTACTGTACCTGTTCTAAGCCTGAGAGGGTATCTGGGATTGGCCCTTGGATCAAGTTGTTGGTGAGGTCAAGCAAGACCAGCTTCTTCAGCAATCCTAAACTTTCCGGCAGCTCCCCGGTTAGCTTGTTGTTGCTCAGATCAATTTTCTGGAGGAGCTCGAGCTGTCCTAAAGAGGAAGGGACATGCCCTTCAAGTTTGTTGCTGCTCAGGTCCAGAATGGACAGCCCTTTTAGCCCACCCATCTGTTCTGGGACTGTCCCACTGAGATTGTTGTAGCTGAGGTCAAGTTGCTCCAAATTCACCAGCCCACCAAGCTCACCAGGGATTGGCCCTTGGAGGTTGTTCTGTGACAAGCTCAGGACCCTCAGGTTAGGAATCTGAGCCAAGCTTGAAGGGATGGTTCCGGCGAGAGACGGGTTCGACTGGAGATTAAGGTGCTCTAACGAAGAAAGGGAACCTAACAGAGCCGGAGACAAAGTGAGTGGTGAAGGAGATGCAACAAAGCAGCTGAAAACAGAGAGGGACCTCAAGTAAGGCAGCTTCAAGAGTGAGGCTGAGAGGTTGGCTGAGGGTTTGCAAGGTGGAGAGACCACATCAGGACCAACATGGATCTTAGTGACATGAAAGATTGGAGGGTCTTCTTGACCAAGCTCACATTGAAGACCAGGCCATGGAGTCTCTGTACATGGCTGTGGGTGACCTTGGGCCCAGCTCTGGTCCTCCAAGAGGGAACCCATTACTTCAAAAAGCCCCAATAGCTCCTCCTCTTGCATCTCAACAGCATAGTCTATTGTAGCCTCTGCTGCCAAAACCAGAAACCCCACAAGAAAATAAGACACAGAAGAAGCCATGATTGGGTTGAGCTACAAAACTGAGGATCACCCCAACACAACACACAAAAAACAACAACTTGGAACTGAATTTATGAATTGTGAAATGTGGGTTTGGTTAAAAAATGTACCCAAACAATAAAGATGTGAGCTTTTCACTGTGCTCGAGATTGCTTTATCATGGCAAATGGAAGTGAGAAGTGAAAAGAATATCTGTCAAACTCAGGGGCAGTGTCAGTGTGCAAGCTTAAGGCTGCAGAGGAACTTAAAGTTGTCCCCTAGTAACAAAGCATGGGAAAAAGATAAGACCAAGAGGGGTAAAAGAAGAGGTACTATTAGTAGAAATCTTTTAGACAAAGATGGGTCAGCATAGTGTTCAAAAGGAGTGCTCCTTATTTCTGAAACATAATAAGATGGGACATGACTCCATCTAACCTCAGTGTAATAAAGTATGTATGATCTTGCAAAGCTGAGTTTTCTTCTGTGTAACTACATAACCTCATATGGTGGGAGGTCTTGATATTCACTCAAGTGGATCTCCTATTTACTTGAGTGTTGACTGTCATGCAATTGAATTCCAGTTCACCCATCCCAAGTTGCATTCCCAATAATGTGTGTAGATTTTGAAGCATTATTGGTTATGGTTTTAGCTGAAATTGAACACTATGGGAAAAAAAGTGAAGTAACAAGTACTATGCTGTAAACATGAAAGTGATGATGAGAAGACAGAGAGGAAAGGGATGTTTCATCTGTTACTGCACTCAAACTCAACTATTGCATTGTGAAATTACATATCACTAAGCACTAGGGTTGAGCAACATGTAACTATCTGTATTTTAACTGCATTGTCATTAAAGAAAATCAACAACTTATGCATATCAGAGCAATATGAGATTGTGGGGACTTACTTGGTAAACAGAAGGTCTTCGATAATGTGTCTCTGAAGCTAACAGTTCGAAATCTTCACAATTAAGCATGAAA
Source organism: Erodium trifolium (assembly GCA_036897425.1). Classification (NCBI taxonomy): domain Eukaryota; kingdom Viridiplantae; phylum Streptophyta; class Magnoliopsida; order Geraniales; family Geraniaceae; genus Erodium; species Erodium trifolium. The sequence goes on along the minus strand of JAYMTN010000790.1, from coordinate 7,373 downwards.
GCGTGAGGTCTTGTATTTTTCTCAACATGAATGTTGTGCCATTGTCAATAGATTCCTACTTCATCTTCTTTGAAGAATGATTCGAAATAACTTTTGACATTAGGCTCGTCCCAACCCAAATCATCCCACCATCGTTTGCTTCCTTTGATATGAAGAGAGACTGGTAAGCTGTTGACTGAAAAAGGCCACTGCTTTAGCTTGCCACAATCCCAAACCTCAAAGGACTCTAGCATATCACAAAAAACTTCCCTCCTTGAAATGTTCCTCAACTCGGGCAAAGAAGAAAAGGAAATACGTCGCAATCTTGGAAATGATATAGGCAATAAAGCAGCACTGGTGATTCCACTAATTTCATTTTCTTCAATTATCTCCTCTATCGAATGAGAGTTCCACACCTCAATCTCCTCCAGATTCTGAAGCATTTGCAAACACCCAATTGAGGATATACTTTTGAGGTTCTTACAGTTGTGGATTTGAAGGAATTTTAACCTTGACAGCCCACCAGCCCCACAAAAAAGGCCCCTAAAGTTGGGGAGCTTCCGAAGAAAAAGCCTCTCCAGGCTGAGAAAGGAGCTCTCATCATTCATGATGCATTGCAACCGATTGCAAGTTGAGATATAACATTCTCTTAACTCAGTCAATGTTGATTTGCCTGTAAGTTTAGATAAGACATCAATATCATGGCAACCATGTAATGCCAACTGCTGAGTGTTGTCTGGGAGCTTGATCGAACTCTCGCCAGTAACTACATCACAGCCTTGTATTTCTACACTGAAAGTTCCTTTGGTGATGGAAGAAAAGCTTGACAGGAGTCCTATGCCAATATGATAGCTTTTCAGGACTCGCCAGTGCTCGGATTTCACATAGCTATTGAAGCTATTTGGGTTCTGGAAGGAAAGGCCGAGATTGCTTAATCTTGAGGAATTTGTGATTGCACCAAAATCTGATCCATGTCCCTCTCCATCTGCACTCAGTGACCACCTCCATTTGCTTTTAAACATGGACAAATTTTCCAGACGGGACAACTTTGGAATGACTGTAGCAGGAAACTGATTCAGTTCTTCTGTGTAAGAAAGATCAAGACGCCTGAGATTTACCAAGCCTTCGATATCACAAGACAACATTTGAATCAAGCTATATGACAAATCCAACACCCTCAGCTCCTTAAGCAACGCCAGTGAAGGTAGCTCTTTGAGCTCACAAAAGCGCAGTAAGAGAGCACGGAGGTTTCCCAAGATTGAAACTGAGTCTGGCAGTGACTCAATGTAAGTACCAGATAAGTTAAGAACTCTAAGGTTACACATGTTCAAGAAAAACGAATCATCTATGATCTTTGGGAGTGGGTTCTGCTGTAGGAGCAAAGTTGATAGATCTTTGCTCTTGGGATACTCAGGAAGAAAGTTAATGTTGTTTTCCATTAAAGAAACCCTCTCAACATCTTCCATCCATTCCCTTGGAAATGTTTCCAACCCGAGTCCAGCCTTTGCCATAAACCGAGGCTTCCCCTTCGTTATTCTGATTGCTAAATCCCTCACCAAATCATGCATTTTTACCCATCTTGTTCCAACATTCTCTAGCATGCAAGCATCTGTAAGCTCCTTCACAATAGCATGACCCTTGTTGATCTCATTCTCTCTGTCTCCCAATTCATCTATCAAACCTTCAGCCATCCAATACTCCACTAACTCCTCGACATCAATCTTATAGTTTTCAGGAAACAATGCACAATACAGGAGACAAGACCGGCTCCTATCATTCTTCAAGTAGTTATAACTAAAGCTCAGACGTGCAAACACATCTTCTTCCATGCCTTCTATTTCAGCTATCGAGCTTCTCAACTCATGCAGAGCATTGCTCCATATTCTCACATCATTAACTTTCCTCATGGTTCGTCCCACAGTGATGACCGCTAGAGGCAAGCGACCACATTCTTCAGGAATCAATCTTGCAATAGATTCTATCTCAGGAGAAAGATTGTTTCCTAGACCTGCTTTTTCTGCAAACAAGTCCCAAGCGTCCTCCTTGGACAAGACTTCCATTTTAATTTCTGTATGTGTCTCCATACCTCTACAAACTTCCATGAGTCGGGTAATGAATACAAGTTTACTACCATTTTCTTCATTTGGTTGTGGGATCCCAACATCCTCCAAGGGAAATCTATACCATAAATCATCCAAGATTAGCACAAACTTTTTCTTTCTCTGCAAGTAATCAAACAGAATCGCTGCCCTCTGATGCATAGTTTCTTTAGCTGATAGATCCAAATCTACAGCTGCAGCTATGTCAATTTGCAATTTCTCTAAGTTGAAGGCCTTTGGTGCAGTCACCCAAAATACACAATCAAAACTCTGTGCTTCATTGAGACGATTATAGGCATGCATCATGATAGAGGTCTTCCCAACACCGCCCATGCCATAGATGCCCACCTTGCCAATCTTCACATCCATGAGACTCTTCCAAATCACAGGCAAAACCTTCTCAATCGTTCTTTTACCAACCAATACTGTCGTGGGCACAATCTTTCCTGTTTCCAGCAACAAATCAAGAAACAAACCATTTTGAAACACCCCCTTTTCTCGAAGTTGGGTTACTTCTTTGATCTTTTCCGTCACAAGTTTACCAAATTTATAACGCCGGAAATAATTAGGAAAACAACCTCTAATGCATCTCCCTCTTTGATCAATTTCGTTCCTGGTCCTGTTCACTTCATTAGTAGCCTTCTCCACAAGCTTAAGCCACAAGTTCACTTCACTTCTCAGCTTCTTTCTGGGATTCATCTCTTCCCCTCTCGTCTCCATCTTGATATCATTTTCTCTACTCTTGAGCTCTTCCATAATAGCATCCAATGACCCGAGAAGAAGCTCAAGATTTGACAAATAGTGGCATTTTTCAGCAAGAGACCCCCACAGTAAACTAATTGCCCCAATAACAGGCCCAGCAATATCCATGGTGGCTGCAATAGAGAAACAACAAAACCCAATAACCAAAGGGGATAATTAAGATGAATTAAACTGTTCCTAAAGCAAACATTGCTCATAATGAGTATCTTCATGAAAATATTGCATGGTTTAAGAAATCAACAACCAATAAGGAAATGCCGATCCCAATACACCCAGAAACAAATCCCAATTCATAGTAAATCAAATCAGGGAAGGCAATTTTTGGGAGTTCGAACTAAGAATTGTGAATTAATTCAAACTTTCCAAATGGGCAAGAACAAATTAGTAAATAAGTTAAAAGCAAGCTTTAATTGATTAATTACATTACAGCAGACCTGTAGTTTGGGATGAAACCCAGTTCAGACGCTGACCAGATTCAGCTCAGCTCAGCTCAGGATGAACAGATGACGATGAAGGAGGCATGTATTAGCCACTTATACATACAAACTTCATATTAATAAAATAAGTAAAAAAAATTCACCAAATCATAATCGGAGGGTCGGAACTTGAAGCCGGCGGCAGGCAGTGAAGACTGCGAGCGAGAGGGCTTGGTCAATTGATGGTCTGAAATAGCAGAGAATGTGATAAGCCATACAATAAGACCGAGTTGAATCAACCGAGTCATCTCGTGACTATCCACATCACCCCTAACTCCACAGCACCAACGCGGCGCTCTCTGATTGGCTGAACAATCGACACCGTGGTGCTTCATAGGCACCGAAACAGGCGAGTTTGACGGCGGCTATTACGGAGAATTTTCACGATGAAATGGATGCGCCGATCGTGTGCCTGTCGTCGCAGGATGTGTCGTTGTCGACACCGTACGCGGGGACTTTGGAGGAGTGGACCGTGGCTCAGCCGGCGCAGACTGTTGCGGCGGTTAAGGTTGTTAAGTGTGCTTGTCTATGGTTGAATAAGGGATTAACTTCAAAAAGTCGTATAAAACTACACTCGATTATCACGTACATCCATTATTTCATTTAACCAAAACTAACAGAAAATCAAACGGTGATAAAAAATGAAAAGTTTGGAGGTCGTATGATATAAAAATAGAATCATAGATGTAAATGATAATCGGGTATAGTTTTATGCGGCTTTTTAAAGTTAACCCTTGGATAAGATACATTACTAAAATCGATATTTTGTAATCAAGTTTGATCTAGACTTCAAAATCTTAATGTCTTCAAAGATAAACTTTTGAGCTTTAGAATGCAAATGTAATTACAATTATATCATTTTGAATGAAACTTTCACCTTGACAATAACCTTGAACCTATATTTGGGACTTAAAATTGGACGAAAAAACAATTCATTGGAGATCTCCCTCTGTCCCGTTGTTGGAAGGACCTTCGGTGTAGATAATCTTTCTTGTTATGTACATGATTTTCTTAATCTTTTTACTTACTATAAAAACAGAATTAGCATGTATTATAAACTACTATAGGCCGTCGTTTATTTACATTTTTTACTATACGGATAATATTGTATTTACAAAATGGGAAGATCTAGCATAACTGGCAGTACACCTTATTCCTCGTTCTCTCTACTCTCGAGAAACAGATATTAGGGTTCCTCTTTATCTTATGCATCTTCATGATCGCATCGCAATCCCACCCCCTCCGCCCACCCATTATTACCTAGCCTCACCCCTATGCCCCCCTCGAAAACCCCCACTAGCCCTCCTCATCCCTCTCCACTACAGCCTTCGAAAGGTTTCGCCAAACAGTCGTGCAAGGCGGGGCCAAGGCCGAGTAAACCGTGGGGCCGCCCTCTTACGATGTAGTTGATCACTCCTTCCCAAGTCCCGGGGCCCGAGACATAAGGGGACGGAGGGTTGCATCCTCCTCGAGCACCCACTAAGTATCACTTCGTGTCTTGTCATGTCGGATAGTTTACAACACACCCTTTTATTCCAGAGCCTTCATATCTATCCGGGTGAGCACGCCAGAAGTTGTAATTCAGGACATGAGAGAGTGCACTTGCGCCAAACCGGTTATTCAAGGACAGCAAACCAAGCCTTCTACTCGGACTTCCACTAAATTCTTCTAATGTGGTCGTCATTTACCCGATACTATTTGTCTCACGAAAGATCTTTTGGAACCTGGCCCGCTAAAGGTTCTCATTTCAGTTTATGTTATTTTTTATTATGTTGGTGTTGGTTTTTGTTTTTTGGTATTAATTGTAAATTCTGGTTTAATTTAGATAAAGCCTTTGGAAATTTTACTTTATATTAATCTATATTTATACTTTTAAAGAAAATATAATTGGTTGTATAAAATGAAATCGCCGGGAATAAAATATTCAACAATTTAAGAATAACAATATTTTTCTTGATCATAACAAGTAAATCTTTATTATAAAATGGATAGACATCATCTGGGACAGGCCTGAGACGCTGATCTTGTAACAACAATGGCAGTATTTCTTTGCGGCTTAGATATTTAGTAAGACACATAAAAAGGTCATACTAACAATGACTATTCCAGCCCACTGGAGTTAGCCTGATGGTGCTCTTCACGGTCCCACCTCTCTTTGATATTACAGGTTCGAATCCTGATGGGTACACTTGCTTGAGAGCATGTATGAGGGGGGTGAGTTAGACTATGCTAGAATATCCCTATTAATCTAATGTGATAAAAAAACGATGACTATTCCAAATGTATACTTAGGGGACCTAACCATATTCTCGTGAGGATGCGCATACCGCTATGTCCATCTCGACTCGAACCATTCTGCTTTGTTTGAGGTATACCTTGGTCTTGCGGTAAAGACTCTTTGAAGAAGAAGGGGGAGTTTTCAAGTGATTAAAGCGTTGTGGATGATGAAGCCATGTAAAAAAGAAAATATCGAACAAATTGATCCTAAATCGAAATATAGATCGATAAGGCCTTGTATAAAATAACGATAACAATATCATGAAAGATTAACTAGAGACAATAAGGGATCGGAGGTTGGTAGGGTTCATTCAATCTAAGACGCTTTTTAAAGAATAAAAATCCATAATAGCAAATAATACTTATTTTTATTTTTATTAATGAGTAATGAGTTGGTATCAAAATATCGATTGGGCCAGAATGTCAGTAGTCCATTCATAGTCTAGCCCAATAGAACCAACAACCCATTTTTATCCCCAATTTTGTCTTCCTTTGCTAGTCGGATGCGAGCACTGATTCGTTCCACAGATCCCCAGAAATCGAAGAAGAAGAAGCATCGTGGTCGTGGTGGTGGAAATGGCAGCGATAACGACAGCGTTGATAGCAATAGCGGGAGTGGTGCTGGGATGGATCGCCATCGAAATCGCCTGCAAGCCGTGCCTCGATAAAGGCCGCGAAGCCATCGATCGCTCCCTCAATCCCGATTACGATCCCGACGAAACCGACGCCAACGCCGTCCGCGCTCCTCTCAACCCCAATCCCCCGCCGCCGATCCTCACTTCTGCGCCTGCTTCTAAGATCGTGTAGCTCCCTTTGCCCCCCTCACAAGTTCTTTGCTTTGAATAAGGACAAGGCCCCAGATATGAGATGATTTCTGCTGTACAACCCAGATCCAGATCCAGATCCAATGTGTGTATGTATGTGTTTTGTTTTACAGATCTGTAATGCTTCTTGTTCTTATGTCAATCAATATCTCTATGCATTCAACATTCTGGCTTAGGTTTTTACATTTGCTACTTGTTTGTAAACAACAAGGTTGTTCGAGTATCCGGGTCGTGTCCGGTTCACGGTTACGATTCATGGTTTAATGATTGCGAACCGTCGCCTGATGTAAAGCACGACTCGATTGGTTAGTGGAGAAGCAAATACTGTAACACATTGTTTAACTCGAAATACAGGCTATTGGTGTACTATCAATCATCGACCGGTTGGGAGATCCCGTTGGAACTACGTGACCTTTTAGCCAAAGATTTATTTAATATAATGCACTGTCGGTTAAGAAACCACAATTAATTATTGTTTTGTGAAAACTCAAACAATCCAATAGTTCTGTGTAATTTGAGCCCAGCCCATGTAATACACCAAAGTCCGAACTCTACCCTATTTTATTCCTCGGCTCTTCGTAAAACAAACCGTACCCTACCCCTTTTTTATTTCATCTTCGGTGCCTCTCGCTCTTTGATCATCCTTCAGCTGGAGCCGTAGATCGTCAAGTTCAAGGCCATCCTCCTCAGACGTTCCTGTTCCCGTTTACGTTGCGCCAGCGTCCTCCTCACTGTTAGGTATGATCACTTGTACCTTACAATCCTTCTTCGTTGTTTGTGGGGCAGAAGATTTTTTTTAGGGGAAAACTCCAGAAAACAACTATCATATATAAGAAATTTTGCATGACTATTTTGTCGTTCAAAAAACATGGTTGTGACTAATATTTACCCAAAACCATAATTTTACAAAATTGTCATACGAAATTTCTTATACTAGGAAGTCGTATGATAGTTGT
>JAYMTN010000789.1:0-14786 GCA_036897425.1 Erodium trifolium | reverse complement strand
TACAACCCCCTCCAGACCTCTTCCCTCTGCCGATCTCGCCACACCAATCTCCAGTCACTGGAGGCCTCTTTTTCTCAATCGCCTCCATAGCCGCGGGCACGAGGAAACTCAATCGCCCGTCACTTCAAGGCACTCTGAGGCCGCTTCTCCCCTTGCCACCCTCCCTGACAGCGACATCTCCTACCCACTCCTCGTTCGCAGCATCGAAGAACCGTATCGTCGTCTCGAGATCAATAAGGACTCGTCCAAGCCCTTCGTCACAACAAGGGCATCCAACTTCACCATTGCCTCTAATATCCTATTTTATCTTTTGTGTAATATGAGGTAATATATTAATTAAAAAACGTCCTATCCAAAATGGACACAACCAAATATCGTAAAATAAAGTAATAAACAAACGGTCATAACATCATGGATCAAACTAAATATAGTTTATACGGTGTACATTAATACCGTGTTGAATCATACGCCGTTTGGAAGTTACAAATGCACCTAAAGTCCATTCTAAGTTGTAAATGTTGACAAGTTACAAAGAAAGACTTGGAAGATAGTCTTAATATCCACCACTTTCCCACTCGGTGAAAACAATCTCTTTTTTGCATATAAATACCCTTAACAACTTGGTCGATCAACATCAATAACATCACCTAGCCTTCTTAGTACAAATCGAAAAATGAAGACGAATCAAGCCGTTCTAGTTCTGTTTCTGGTCGCTCTGGTGTTCTGTATTGCACATGCCGATGGCGCGTGCAATACAAACATCGATCTCATGCAGGATTGCACGAATGACTTGTGCAACCAACTTTGCGCTATCAGTCACCCGACCACCACAGTGATCCGTGCCTTTTGCACAGCTAGGGTGGTTTGTTATTGCGAGTATAATTGTGTTTAAGGTTAGTATCGAATCAATGTGTAACTTGGATTTTAATCTGAGACGACTATCCTAATAAAAATATCGTAATTTTAAGTTTGTTATATGTGAATCTTATATTGAACTTATTGAACTTTTAAGTGAATCAGATTTTAATATTTCGTAAAGTAGTTTAACTATGACTCGACTCATCTTTTATTTCACGTATACCGACTCTTTCATAACATGTGTACTTTTCATACTCTTCCCCGACGTTGAGTATCTCATAATATCACACTTCTCCTCAACTTTTTTGTATTTGATCAGTAATGTGTATCAAAATTTGGACTTGCTTGCTGAAGTAAAAGAAAGGGATAATCATATTCGGTTTTTATAATTTGTGTCTCTAAACAAAAAAGTTATAGCAATTCAAGCCCCCGTACTTTTCGTAACTTGCACCATCTATCACATCGTTAAAACATAAAATAAAATACTTATTTACCCTCACATAAGAGAAGATACCTATTACTCTTCAATTACAAGTTGTTAAAATATCATACTTGAGAGTAAGTTTGCGCAAACATATAATATTTTAGAGACATTTTATTTGTAAAAAGTCCACTTTAGTGTGAGGGTAAAAATGTCATTTTTAACGATTTAGCACCTGACCTGTTCTAGACAAAAAATATAACTTTTCATTGAGAATGCAAATTAAAAAAAAAGAATAGGGGTACCAATTGCTAGAGTTTTTTTGTTTATCAATTTTATGATTATTAGACCTTTGGCTTCCTTCTTTCCGATCGATCGATAACTGGATCGATATACATATTAAACACCACCCTGATCCAAAATTCTAATTTAATAAATCATGAATGTAAGATACATTTTCATTCTCTTCTATCTTGACATTCTAGTCTCGAGAACCGGAGCTATAGTGACGCCACGTCGCTGCCTATCCAAGTTTGCTTCCCAACCTACGATCGAAACAAAACAGTACACATATATGAAACATGTCTTATGAACATACTTAGGATACGAGGTTTTAAGATGAACATGCGACGACACGTACCTATTCCCATGTCGTATCCGCGGCTCGCGAGCTCTCGGTACTCTTGGCACAAAGCACAACCCTCGCAGAAGAAGTGAACTAAGCAATCAACACAAGGTGACTCGGCCAAGTCGTATTGACCCCTCATCTTTGATCGGTAGAAGCACGAGTACAGGCACGCGAAGCCGGTGAGGCATGTCAGTGCGTAGAGCGTACCGGTCGTGGCGCAAGCTGAAACCATGACGGTATTAGTCAGTGTCGCTAAAGTTCGATCCACCTAAAAACTTACTTATTAGTTATGTTTTTCGCTACGCTTTGTTATCTTTTTATTAGATGTGAGACTATAATCTCAACATCGAACTCCCTAACGTGTCATGGGCCATGTCCCTTTTGCACGTGAAAACATGACCAAATCAGAATCTGATATCATATAATTTTTTTTATTGAAATGCACCATTTATATCAAGTCGAGTTTGTACAATCAGAATCTGATATTGTATAAATTCACATATTTTTGGTACGAGACTAACACATTAGCAATATCAGAAGACAAAGCAAAATCAAGAGACTTACTTGTGGACCCTCGGTTGACTATTTCAGAGATCTGCCCAAATGTGATGCAGGGACAAAAACAAGTGATGATACCTACAAATGCAATATTAGAAGACCAATTCAACTGAAAACTCAGACTGATGGTTGAAGTTTAATTGGAATTATATTATAACACGTAACTCACAATCAACGCTCAAGAACGAACATTACTAAATTCTGAACTCCTTTCTCATAATTTTGAGACACCCAACTGCTAAAATTGATATTTTAGTTGTAGAAACTCGATCCGGTATAAACAATATTGTTTTAATAAATGTTACATAGGATAGCAAAGCCATGTTGATTGGGTTTTGTGCTTGTGGGCCACTCAGTGCCTCAACCCTTCTGTAAACTTTAGCACGTATATGCAGAAGTCTAATCCTACTATGACCTACGAGCAAAACCGACAAGACCCATGCATGAAATAGTGTTGAGATTGCAATCCCGTATCAAATAAAAGTAAGAAAAAACTAACTTCTTAAGAAGACTATATTCATCTCCAACTAAAAAGGTTGACTCTTTAATTGCATAATCCCGACCCAATTCAAGTGACCCGTTTTAAGAATCCACAACTATACTCAAACCCGACCCCGATGATTATCGAGTAGTAAACAGATCCATGTCAGTGTAACTAACACAATGACATGACATGACATATGATAAATTGATAATTGATATGCTTACAATTAGCAGGGTCATCGCAGCAGTGACAGAGGCCGGAAGCCCACCTCCCCGGAGCTCCGCCGTGGGCGTGGAAGCCGGGATGTGGAGGAGCCGCCGGTTGCGGCATCGGGACCGAACCTTGATGGCCCTGACCTTCATATTTCTGACCATGAACCGAAGGGTACATTGTAAGGACTCAGTTGTGCTCTCTATGTCCAGAACTGTCCTTAACATAGAGATGTGGAATTAGGACCTACCCTTGCGAAGGGCCATACACGGACCTTATAGTAAACAAATGTGGCTTAGATGATATGTTTAAGTAAACGTGTATTGGGTTTTGGTGTACACGATGAGCCATGAGCTTTGGAGTTTGGGTTCTAAACTTTGACCGTGAGCTGGTGAATCAAAAGAGGTCTTTGTTTATTCTCAAAAAGAGGGACTCTTCATTGAATGCCTAAACTTAGTTTATTTATTGGTCTCGAAGTTTCAAGTCGATATACACGGTTCTCGAGATATTTATCGACTAATAGAACCATTATTAGCATGATGGTTTGAAGCTTTCTCATGGTCCCGTCTCTGCTTGAGGTTACAAATTTGAATTACGATAAGCATACTTGCTTGCGGGCAGATATAAATGAAGGGTAAACTAGAACATAATAGGATTTCCCCGTATTTCTTCTAAATCATCCGTTTGAAAGCAAATGCAGAAAAGAATCCAGATAAATGTTAATACTCGGGTTAAGTATGATCGATAAGAAGAAGGTTGTTTACCCTTTAAAGGTAAGGGTCTTATGGATGATAATGGGACAAAATTTACAGAATTGTTTTCGTTAGTTCATATCAAGTATATCGAATCTCTATCGAGTTATGGTCCTTTTGCCTCCTCATAGATGTGACAATGAATGAGAATTGAGCGTGAGTTTTGTGATCTCTACTTTGAATTGAGGTTATTTAATTCGACTTGACTCAATTCGTTTATTTTTTCTTGTATACATTCATTAAAAAAATAAAAAAAAGTTATATTGAATTAAATATTATTCGAGTTAACCTACAATCAAGGTTTATTTCGAATTGCATTTTAACAAATTTGAAATTATATATTTAACGAATCGAGTTTGAACGACTCGTTAAGGACTCGACTCATTTAGAATAATGATAAACAATGCTTTAAACCAAACACTATGTAAATCCCAATAAATATCCTGAACGGGTTCGGAGTACCGTCCAGACCACGGCAAGCGAATCAAGCTCCTCGTAACCAAACATCCCCCAAAGTCCAAAGCAACCCCGTGAAAATTAAAAGCCGCCTACAATTAGCGCCATTTTTTGTTTTTGATTTAAATCTCCGTTCTGAAACTCGCTCAGCCCTGCTCGGTGACTCAGTGAGTTGTTACTCGTCGGCGGCCACGCACCCGACCTCTGAAAGCTCTATGGAGGACGACAAAGACGACTCTAGCGACGAGCTCTCAGCTTCCGATCCTAGCGATTCCAGCGATGAGTTCACCGCCGACAGCGGAGAGGATTTTGGAAATGACGACGGAGACGAACTTCCGGCGGCGGATTCTCCTCCATCCGATCAAGAGAGGAAATCGCAGAACGTTGACGCTCTCGTGAGGTTTGTTTTCAGAATTTCTGAGCTCGTATTTTCCCAATTCGTCGATTTTGCACGATGCGTATCGAGGAAGCTATTCCTGTTTCCGTCTAGGGTTTGTAAATTGGAAATCTAGGTTTCGATTTGTGTGTGAGTGTTCGATTTTTTTGAGGTTTTGCTTGCATTTTGTTGGAATTTGGATACAGTTTTAGGTGGATTTCAATGTTCTATCAGTTTTGCTGATTTTGAGAGATAGAAATGGCTAAGATAAGGTTTCATATGTAATAGAGATGATTGCAAAAACTTGCAGTGAACTATGCACGTTTTGCAAATACTATCTGCGAACTATTTTCATTTTTGCAAAAATACATCCCCCACTATTTTCCGCATGCAAATCCACTAACGGAGTTAATTCTTTGCAAATAGTCGAAAGTAACCATGCAAAAGTTTATGCATAAGGGTTCCTAATTGCAAACACGTATACATGAGGGTTAAAAATTGCAAAACACGTATAATGTGAAGGGCAAAACTGTCATTTCCAAAAATTGAAGTCACATGACTAATTTCCATTAAAGATAACATATTTACGGACGGAAAATAATTAGGGGATGTTTTTTTGCAAAACGCGCATAGTTCACCGCATTGCAATTATTCCTATATAATATTCCATTGAGGAATTTTATTGTTGAATGAAGTTAAACTGAAATTGGGGATTGTTGTTTTACTTCAGAGGCAACCTAGTTGTGAAGAGACAGTCCCTGATTCCAAGAGTTCTTTCAGTAACACAAGCTGCAGCTGTTTGTAGAAAACCCTTTAAACCTCCTTCATCTGATGGGTATGATGATCAGAAAGAGCAGCTTGCTCGCCGACTTTGGGCTCGTAAGCGATTTGTTCCATGGGGGTCATCAAAACCTATAGTTGTTGGAATAACCGATCGGTTCAGTGTACCTGTTAGTGTCGCAAAAGATGTGGAGGAAGAGGAGAAGGTGACTCTGCCACCCGGGGTTGAACCTTTGGTGTTGTGGCAAACTGAAAATCCTGAGGAGGTTGGCAATGCAGTCCAAATAACAGTGGATCCGTTGCTTGTTCGCTTCCTTCGACCTCATCAAAGGTATTGCTTTTATATAAAATTCGGTATTAACATTGAACTATAAAGATTCGTAGATAGAATACATAGATTTCTATTGAATTGTCAAAATATTTTTTACTTTTCTTTCCCTTGACTCAAAATACAATTCTTGAATTCAGAAGCCATTAGCAAGTTGGTAGAGGCATCCAATCTATGGGATTGAATCCATGCTTCTATGCTTATTGTTAATTTGGAGAGTTTGAAGTAGTATGCAAAAGAAACACCAAAATATTTAATACTCTTCATTTTGGATGTTCTTTATAATAACTGATTAGTTAGATGGCCTGGGTGAATATTCCCTTTCTTCTTCTCCACGTGTTTCTTTAACCTCCTTTTTTCTGAGCTTTCTCGATATGTTTACACATCATCTGCCATTTTTGAGCTCTATCATCAGTTTATTCTCCTGGTAAATAATCATGGTTTTTACTGATAAACCCATACTTATAATTTGATTGTAGGGAAGGGGTTCAGTTTATGTTTGAATGCGTTTCAGGGTTATTGAGCTCAACAGATATATTCGGATGCATTTTGGCTGATGATATGGGGTAAAAAACTCTTTTTTTTGGGTGTCTCTTTCTACATTGCAATTTGCAGTTATTTTAGTTAAATCTCCAGTCTTCTTTTGGGGTATGTCTTTGTGATTTTTCTTCTTTAAAATTACAGTCTTGGGAAGACATTGCAGTCAATCACATTACTGTATACTCTTCTTTGCCAAGGGTTTGATGGGAAACCAATGGTGAAAAAGGCCATCATTGTGACCCCTACAAGTCTAGTAAGTAATTGGGAGGCTGAAATCAATAAGTGGGTTGGTGATAGAGTTCCACTTATTGCTCTCTGTGAAAGCACCCGAGATGATGTTGTCTCCGGAATTGACAGTTTCACAAGGCCCGGAAGTTCTGTAAAGGTATATTTACACAACCCTTTTGCTACCATCCTGGGCAACACACTAATTTAATCTGATCCAGGTACTCATTGTTTCCTATGAGACATTCCGGATGCATTCATCAAAATTTAGCCAAAGTGAATCCTGTGAGCTTCTAATATGTGATGAGGCTCACAGACTGAAAAATGACCAGACACTAACAAATCGGGTATGGTGTTTGGATGAAATGTTTTATAAAGATTTTTTCCTCATATACTATGTTCTGTTAATCCTTTCTCGAGATTATTTACAGATATTTCCTCTTTGTAGGCATTGGCGGGGCTCTCATGCAAGCGCCGTATACTGTTGTCAGGAACTCCGATGCAGGTATGTGGCTTTCATACATCATTCTATGTCCTATGGCATTGACTTATATTCCATGAACCTTCAATCCTTCTATGTTCATGCAGAATGATCTAGAAGAGTTTTTTGCTATGGTGAACTTTACTAATCCCGGAATCTTGGGTGATGCTGCATATTTCCGCCGCTATTATGAGGTGAGCTGACACCTATTCACTTACTAGTTGGAGTCCCTCCACCTAATAGATTAATTAAACTTTTGGGTTGGAAACTTAACAGTAATTATGTGTTCTAAGTTGCTTTTCTTTTTCTTACTGGAATGTGCTGATCTGATATTAAAATTTGATGTATATGGATTATGAAGGGACCAATCATCACTGGAAGAGAACCCACTGCAACTGAGGAAGAGAAGAAGCTAGGTACTGAGCGTTCTACAGAACTAAGTGCTATAGTAAATCAGGTAAGAGCTTCTACTTACAAGCTTACAACTCACAGTTGAGCTGATTGAGAGCAACATTAGAAATATCTTATGCCCAACATGTATATTTCCTTGTAATTGATGTATAACTGTTGTCTCATACAAATACGCCACCATCTGCCCAGATTTATTTTTTAACAGCCAATATACATCTACCTTTTGCAGTTCATATTGAGGAGGACTAATGCACTACTATCAAATCACTTGCCACCAAAGGTACATCACTTATCTTAACATAAACATGATTAATTCCTGTTGAATGCTAATACTAATATGATTCAATGATTTATTATTGAACCAATTATTTAAACTTCAAAGTATATTTACTGTGTGTACAATTTTATGCTGTGTTTATTCTAGTTCTGCTATGAGAGTTTTGGGCTAAAGTGTGACTGGCATTAATTGAATGATATAGCATCTGTTCGACCACCTGATTGTTTTTATGTATCCATTACTTATTGCTAAATTTGAACCATCGTAAGTCCAGAATTCCCCCCCCCCATAAATGGACACAGTCGAGATAGTTTCTTTATTAGGTTGAGGAATGCCATGAGCTTATAAGCATTTTTTTCCCACTCAGTTTGATAAGTGTTTAAAGTAACTCCATCCTCATCATTTTACGCTTTCACAGTTGATTTTAGCAATTTTTGTATTGAAACTATCTGACTTCTGAATTTCACTTCTGTTGCAGATAGTGGAAGTTGTGTGCTGCAAATTAACTCCTCTTCAGAAAGACTTGTATAACCATTTCATACACTCCAAAAATGTAACTCTCATACTTCTTATGTACTTATCTATATCGTTTGACATGTGCATCCAACATTTGGTCATGATAACAATAATGTCTGATTGGGCTCATTGCCAATTATTTGTCTCAAACACAGGTAAAACGAGTTCTTACTGAAGACTCGAAGAAGCATTCAAGGATTTTAGCTTATATTACAGCTCTCAAAAAGTTATGCAATCATCCAAAGGTACACTGCATTTGAAAGATTTTTATGTTCTATACTTGTCAGTTCTGTCTTTAGCACCTTATGACCTTATTTTGGAGAAAACACTAGGTAAATATTTTCTTGACATGTTGATTTCTAGAATTGTTGGTCTCAATGGATTTTCACTATCTAGTTTCATTATTCTTTCAGTCTTCTCTTTTATTTATGTTATGTGTTTTCTCAGAGATAGTTTCATTCTAATGAAAGTGCCAAGAGTCACATATTGAAAGTGTGGGTTTTGTCATCACTTGAATACACCTATAGTCTATAGACCTTTATTTGTTGATCGAATTTATCCAAGTATGTGGATCTTGTCACCAGTTGAAATATATCTTTAGGAGTTGATCAATCGACTTGAGCTTTTGCTTGGGATCGAGTTTTAACACAAAAATGCCATATGATTCAGCTTATATACGATACTATCAAAAGTGGAAGTCCAGGAACGTCAGGATTTGAGGACTGCATTCGATTTTTCCCTCCAGAGATGTTCTCTGGAAGGTAAGCAGTTCTTGTATGTTTGGTTTTAGTATCCTATATTCAACAAATGAGATCAGTGCTTCTAATTTCTTGTTTTTGTTAGATCTGGATCATGGAGTGGCGGTGATGGGGCTTGGGTTGAACTCTCCGGGAAGATGCATGTCTTAGCCCGGTTACTGGCACATCTACGTCAGAGAACTGATGACCGAATTGTCCTCGTGTCAAACTATACTCAAGTAATTTTCATAAAATCTTTAGTTATTTCCATCAATAGCATTCGGGACATCCTTTTTAATTTAGTTGCTATGATGGGTAAGCAAACTTCATTTATCTCATCATTCTAATTAAAATCATGATATAGTACGCGCTAAGAACAGAGGCATAAACTTCAATGGCAACTATTTTTCCTATGAATGAAAGCAGAACTGTAGGTTCTTTCTTTCGTTTTTCTTTTGATAAAACAAAGTAGTGTTTATGTTTCAGACACTGGACCTCTTTGCTCAATTGTGCCGTGAAAGAAGATATCCCTTCTTGAAACTCGATGGAACTACATCAATCAGTAAAAGACAAAAGCTTGTCAATCAATTCAATGACCCATCAAAGGTTAGCACCCTTTCTTCATTTGTATATATGCTGCACATTATTTTTGTTCATATACCGATAATACACACTCAATTAATCATCTTACAGGACGAGTTCGTTTTCCTCTTAAGCAGCAAGGCTGGCGGGGGGCGTCTTAATTTGATTTGGGGAAAAAGAGCTAATTTATTTGATCCTGATTGGAACCCTGCAAATGATAAACAAGTAAATGTCTTTGCTTAAGTCACATTGTCTATCTGGGCGTGTGAGGCTGAGAATATGTCATATGCTGTCATTTTAGGATATCTTTTCTGACTATATTCACCTCTATCCGCCTAAAACTAGGCCGCTGCAAGAGTCTGGAGGGATGGACAAAAGAAGAGAGTTTACATTTATAGATTTCTGAGTACTGGAACGATTGAAGAAAAGGTTTAATATGGCTTTGTTTTGAATTATTATGATGACAGTCCTCACGTTCCTGCATTTTTATAGTAACTTACTCTGATCCTTCTGTAGGTATACCAGCGGCAGATGTCAAAAGAAGGGCTTCAAAAAGTTATTCAGCAGGAACAAACGGATAGCAGCACAGTTCAGGTACATGTTCCGAGGTTTAATTCTTTTTTTTCTTTTCCTGATAGACTAAGTCAAGTGTATCAAAGTTATTGGGCTGAAGACCCTTCTTATGTAGAAGTAAGGGAGCACCAACAATTTTTTTATATTCTTAAATAACTTTTTAAGATTGACGTATCAATTATTGATTCAAGACCTCCCTTACATAGAAGGGAACACTAATTGCCACTTGACCCCCTCCATGAGAATGGGCCAATAAAGGCTGGAAAGAGCGGGAGAGAGTGAGAGGCCTAATAAGGACTGAATAGAGAGAGCCTAACAGAGTTGGGCGGTGGAGAAATAAGGTGTGAGGTACCGCTGCTGGGACTTGAACCCAAGTCTCCAAGACCCAAGTTCAAGTGCTTGACTGGACAAGCAAGTTGAGGCTTATTTCACGTTCACAATGTATGGTATAATCGATATTCTTGTTTAGGGCAATTCTCTTTCTACCGAAGACTTGCGTGATCTGTTCTCTTTTCAAGAAAATGTCAGGTATTTTCTTTCTTAACTCACTATTTGTGCATCACTTTTTTTCTCTCTTTCTATGTATCCACTTCATGATTTTGTCAAAGATTTGGCCAAATGGAGTGGCTTTAAACTTGTACAGTTCTATTTCTATGTCTTCATGATGAACATATTGATATTCATAATAAGCAGCCTTGATATAATTCTATTGACAAGCTCAAAAATCTGTATAAATGTTTGTTCTGAAATGGGCATTAGGTCTCAAATTCATGAGAAAATGAACTGTGCCCGTTGCCAAAACTGTGACGATGAGCCTGAAATAGTAGAGGATGGAGATAAATTGTCAAGTAGAAGTCCTCAATCCGATCAAGAAACCACAGATATAGGTGGATTTGCAGAGATGACTGGGTGCTTAAATAAGCTAAAGAGCTCGGAGAAACAGGTTTGGTCTCTGCTATACATGAACTCGAGATTCTGATTGTTTTTCTATCGTGTCTCTGATTCAATCTATATATTCGATTCAGGTCGGAACTCCTCTGGAAGAAGATTTAGGTAGCTGGGGGCATCATTTCTTCCCAACGTCAGTGCCTGATGCCATTTTTCAAGCTTCAGCTGGTGATGAGGTATGCCAATACCACAATCAAAGTACTTTATTGCAATTATCCCTACTGAATCCCGATAATTTATCTGAATTGGAGAATAGTCCATAATACACAATCCAATAACCATACAACTTTGAGTCTTCAATTCTTGCATTCTGCCATTGTTTCAGGTAACCTTCGTTTTCACGAACCAAGTCGACGGGAAGCTCGTGCCTATCGAATCAGTAAGTCCGAAGAAGCAGAGTCGAGCTGGCATCGACCCCACCAAGTCCAATCTGAAGGAAAACTGGAACCAGAAACCTCTGGTAATGTCCAAGTATCAGAAACCAAAACCAACTATTTCATTTGACAGCAATTCTATTAAGAAGCCATCCTTGGCCTCTTCCATGCCCTTAGCAAGGGCACCAACAAAAGCTAGAACCCCACAACCCAAAGGAGCACTGCATGTAACACCAAAGTCTACCGCTCCATCTCCACAAAATCGATTACCCCTGAAAAGATTGTATCCTGATTCCGTAGATTGTGATGATTTTATGTGATTCTATGTATAGTACATAAATGTAATTTTTTTTGTTATGATACAATATAGGCGAAAATTGAAATAGTTTTGTTTAAAATCAACCTAAAAACCATACTGATTAGTCGATACATTGAAGTATTTGAGGTCTGAGGTATGTTAATTTGTCAGCAATGACAATGACTGAAAATATCGAGTTTCCACCGGAGTTAATTTCGGTCATTTACCGGTTCTAACCGGGCCGCCAGAAATTATGAGACATAGGCTACGCCCCAAAAAACTCCCCCTCCTCTTATTGGCCTCCAATCTTTCTCACGACAGTCACAAAAGTCGGAAAATCGAGAGGGAAACAAAAGAGGAAGAAACTGAACTGAAAAAGAGAAAAATGAAAGAAGTGAGACGGCGCCTGCCACTTGTCAACTTAACTATTGGGTCTATTTTTGACCCCTTACCAGGCATATTCGACCCATAAATCAGACCAGAGCCGGCACCGGAAACACGAATCCGGGATAGCCGGAACCAGTAGATTTTCCAGTCTAGACAGATTCTGATCAGTCCTAATAACAAATATTCAACTACAAAACAGATTAATTGTATAAAACAAATGGAACAAATATACATTTTAACACATCTTTTTAAAGAACAAAAGAAGGCACTATGTACCCTTCACTGGGTAAATTCATATCCGTTTTAATTACAGAAAAAATTCTGTACACCATTGAATATTTACCCTTTGTACAAAATTTACTGTTCGGTCTTTCGACGGGAAAGAATCAGTCTGATAGTATGTCATCTGTACATCTGCAATCAACCAACGTAGATCATTACTTTTGATTCTGTAGTAACAGTTGAATAATATATTCTATCAGCAAAAAATATACCAAGAATTTATCACTTTTTAAGTTGTAACATTCATCTTAGATAATTACAAAAAAATGCACCCTGATCTTGTTTCTTCGTTGCACAGTGCGTATATTTGGTTTAAAATAACGTTTTTACCCTTGAAATTTTAAATAATAAAAATGAATAAAAAAAGAAAATCCAGAATATTCAGCTTTATTAATTTTCTTCTACTTTGGATGTACAAAGAGGAAGAAAATTAAGAGAAATGAAAATTCTGGCTTTTTCATTGTATACTTATTATTTTTTAAAAGATAAAATCATCATTTTGAAACAAGTTTGCACAAAGTGTAGCAAAAGGACAGGCTCAAGACAATTTTTACAATTAGCAAAGAAGATGGCTACAAATTACAAAAAAATGAATACATCTAGGTACTCATTTGCGATTATCCCTAATAATATAACTTATCCGCAATATATATGTGGATAAGAGAAATTTTAGATGCATAAAGGTGAAAGAAAAGTACTTGATAGTTTATGCTACCAGCGTAAACTATTCCTTCGGCCGAGAAGGGCCTAAATATTTCTCCATCGACTCTTTCTTGCGTGCAGGATCGAGGCTGCAACAGTGATAAATTAAAATTACCATACGGGTGAAGTACATTTCGATAGTGTAAATGATATAAAATAGAACCGACCTATTTCTGAACCCAAGAAAAGCATAATGTGCAGCACCCATACAAGCGGATGCCGGAGCTATAGCAGCCCCGGGAACCGCTCGAACAGCCGTTGCCAAGACAGAACCGGCGCTGTCTCCACGCTGATATCTTTTTAAGGGAGTTCGAACTAAAGCGTTAGTGGATTTCCCAACGCCGTCACTCAAACGTCCATATGCCTGTCAAATTTCAGTTATTAGTACATGTGAGACATTGGTTGATGCACAAGGCTACATTTATAAGCTGTCCACAAACACATGACTACCCTTAGGAGTTTCCATGTGTCAGCATTGTACAAAATACACGAAACCATAAAAATAATAATCACCAAGCGAGTTTTACCCCTCTTTGATAATTGCAAAAAGTACATGAACTTGTCTTTTTATTGCACTGTACAAAGAGTAAGAAATTTAAGGGATAAGCAAATTTGGATTTTTGTTCCTTAATTATTATTTTTGAAATTTATAAGGGTAAAATCGTTATTTTAAAACAAAATCATACAAAGTGTAACAAAAAAACAAGTTCAGGTACTTTTTTTGGCAATTATCCCTTTAAAATTTTAGAATATCTCAAGACTGCTCATCCTCATCCTTTAATCTTTTGATTTCACAAAAAAAAAATGTGACGGTTTGTCAGGTTGTCGTCTGTGGAAACTTTACTATGAGTTCAAGTGTTTGTGAGCAATTCTTAAAGGTAGTTACGTGCAATTAACCCCCAAAGAAAGCTACTCTACAGAGAACAACCAAATTTAACCCCACTTTTTTCATACACAACTGCACTGAAGCTCGAGTGGATAACTTATTCTCATTCTTAATATTATTGTATATGGAATTTTGGAACCATCACCTGTTTTAGACCTTGCTGAGCGCCTTTGGGTTGATTAGATCGAACATTAGTCTTCGTTCTGGTCTGAAAGGGTATAGAAGGTGGGATTGTAGCAAGAATATACTCTGCCTGAAGTAAAATATCATGCGCCCCTGCTGCCAGATGTACTCCGAGCCCAACAGCTTCTAGTGAAATGCTTTTGAGAAATGCAATTGTACCTAGATTGAACTTGTTTCTTCATTATTACTCATGTATAGATAAAAGGAATAATTGCAAATAAGTACCCTGAGTTATGGAGTCTTTTTAGAGATTAGGTTCAAGGGCATTTCCATCATTTTCCGGACAAAAAATGAGACTTTTCGAATCTTAGGGTAGCTGCAAAACTAATTTAGAGCTTAGGGGCAACTAGGTGAAAAATGTGACAACGTAAGTGTAGCTAAGTGTAACTAATGCTAGAAATATCAGAGTTCTCTATATTTAAGCAAATAGCTTCGGTTACCGTTTACCTCTTTGCACTCCTTTTAGTAGTCTGCCATCCCTACGATAACTCTGAACTGGCAAAGTAACGAGCTTTGAAGCACCAGCGCCAACA
>JAYMTN010000788.1:0-14792 GCA_036897425.1 Erodium trifolium | reverse complement strand
CTGTAGTTTTCCCCTAAAAATTCAAACTGATAGTTGAAGGCCAAATTATAGTTATATTCTTATAGTTTCATCTCGTACATTCTGTTCTCGAACCCTACTTCCGTATCGTTAACACAATGATTTCCTTAAGCTATTTCGTGGTCAATGCCTTCTGATACAACGAGGCTCACGATCGCACAAGCACTAGAGGGCGTGTTATCGTGCTTATAGATCAATAGGAACTATGTTTGGGGGGGGTGGACTGCTCTTAAGATCATGTTCTGAAAGGATCTCCACCAGCCTCTTCGTCGCTAGGGTGTTTTCTGATTCCCGATTCGTGCGTTGCCGGTGAGGGTATGCTTCTAGTATAAGTGCTTCTAGTATAAGCGCTTCGAGTACAATTAAGTGATTGGTATGGCCTCAACTTGATGAAGGAATAGGCCAATGACCTCGGGCGGAACATGCTTTTTCGAATAGGGATCCCCTCGGTTGGTCCCTTTCTCGGCCGAACTTCTTCCTACACTAGATGTGGCGGAGAGTACCAGCCCATTACTAGCAAGGCCGACAATTCTGAGGTCCGATCTTTTGACTAAGTCCCCGACACATGGTTGGGGCGAGTTGCTCATGTCGAGAATGAGCCTCGGAGAACATGGTTGGAACCTAGCCGTAATGCCTAGTCTCTTGACTAATCCAAATGGAGCCTCCCTAGGGTTAGTTTCGAAGGGCTTTGGAGATTTCTTAGGGTAGCTCTTTGCTCCCGGGTTCTCCATGGGCTCCCGATCCGGTGGTTCATTGCCCTGGCAGGCCAAGAAGGGGATGCACAAGTCCCCGCAGGGCCTCCCTAGTTGGCACGATAGTGGACCAAGGAAAAGGGTCCAAATGACAGAGAGTCAATGGATAGACACTCATAGGAAGAGACGAGGGGCTGTTAAGCAGACTCGCCATATCCAATGAGACCTTATGTGAGCAACGGTCGTCTACGAGGAAGACTGGCATGTACTATCCGGTCGTCTTTGACTACCCATCTTCAGCCGCTAGCTCACGAGTTACTCTTAAGTCAGCTAGCATCCCTCAACCAACGTCTGACGAGCCCTCCATTAAAGGACAACATGCTTTCAGCCAACCTAGCGAGATGTAATCAAGATGTGGTTGACCACTCGCTTAAACTGATTGTCATCGAACTCGGAGACCGATGTTTTGACTCATCGATACCTTCACTCTTTTATTTACATTTACTATTGTATTATTTCTCTATGAATAATATGATGTTTCTTGGAAAGTGTGAAGTATATATAATGCTTTGCTTGTTGTTGTTGTGTTAACTGTATGTTTTGATATTGACTTGTTGTGGGATTGACAATTGGCAAGGTTAGTTTTGTTCGGTGGTTTTAATAATAACCTCTCCGGAATCTCCGGCTTCTCTTGAAATTGATTGGTTGTTTGCGCGTACTAATCATTGTCTTCATTTATCCAATTATCTAACCATTTGATTTTATGACAATTGCAAGAAACTAGCACACAAAATTGACTTTCAATTTGAAACTTGTGACGATTAACATTTGTTTTTAAACGTTCAGCCTACCTTTCCTAACGATGAGGACCTTTCTAAACTTGATTTTTCAATAGACGATTTTCATAATTGGATACATTCTACCATCTCTTTTATTGCAAAATCAAGATTAACGTCAATGATTTGCGTTGATTGAAACACACAAATTACGTTTAAAACATAACTTACCCAAAATCGTTGGATAAGATCGTTATTGGACAAAAAAAGTATCGGCGTTCTAGACAGTATATACGACTGCATATACTCTTAGGGATTCGAGTGAGAATGAAAAGAGTTCAAGACCTTTGATCAGATTGAGACCAGGTCAACGACATGATGGGCAAATAGAACGGGAAATTGGTTTAATCGATATAAGATCGAATTGAACGACAACCGAATTGAGAAAATAGAATATTTCGCATATGAATTAGTTATGAAAATAGTAAACTGAGATAATTTTAGTTCGACGACAATTGTAAAACACGTAAATCGTCATTAATCGATCTAAACCAAACATAGAATCATCCTACCTACATAATCTATCCAATCTAAACACGACCAACTCACAAAACCCAACTTAGACGCGACTCAACTCACAAAGTCAGGTTCTATGCAAAACAGTCTGATTCTATACGGTTCCCCTGTTTTTTTATGGTTTCGATTTTTTTTCCGCATACGCCTAAATTATTCTACGATAACTCGACTGGTTCACCTCCTAAGTCCACTTATATGAAAAATAATTTTATTCAGAAAAATTTTCCACGTAAAAACAAAACATACAAGAGTAAATCTTTAGAATTCAGAAACAAAAGTGAGGATAAGATTATTAAAATCCAAAAATAAGAATGTTATTAAAAATCATGATTGGACCGTACCGGGTAGCTCACCGTCACT
Source organism: Erodium trifolium (assembly GCA_036897425.1). NCBI lineage: Eukaryota > Viridiplantae > Streptophyta > Magnoliopsida > Geraniales > Geraniaceae > Erodium > Erodium trifolium. Next base: position 12,370 of record JAYMTN010000788.1, on the reverse strand, counting down.
GACCTGACCAAATCATCACCCAATCACTACTATTTAGTATTTAATAACAACAATTCCTCTTCGCATTTAAATTCCCTTTATTTTCTCTCTCGCTAATCTCACCGCCGGCACTTCCCTCGTTCCGTGCAACACGCACCCCTCGTTTCCCGACACGTGTCCCTCCACCGTCTCCACTTTTACACTACTAAGCCTTCTTCGCCGTCGTTTTTGTCGGCGATCTGCTTTGGACTCTCTCTGTGTCTCTGCTCATCTTTTTTTATTTCAATTCTATATTGAAACATCAATACTTTAAACCCATCATCGCCAGATCTGACTGTCTCTTGCTCATCTCCGTCCGATCCCTTGTTTTGACGCGATTTTGCTTCGACCCAGAATCGATTTAGTGCGATTTCTCTTTGTTGGAAGGTGAAGGTTTTAGGGTTGATTTTGGGTTTTTTTTGGCGAGGTTTTGGGTGCTGCATTGGTGCTTCTTGGGTTGATTCGTCGATCAGAGGTTTAGTCGCCGGCGCCGCTCCGATTCTCTGCTCGATTCGCCATGTCGGGCCCGTTGGATCGCTTTGCTAGGCCTTGTGAGTGTTCTTTTCTCTCTGTCTGGCGCTTTTTTTGTGGTCCCTTTTCGTTTCGGCTTCGCTCCCAATTTTGCTCATTCTAGGGTTTGGGAAGATTTGGGTTGAATTTGGGATTTGAACCTTAAAGATCAAGTTTTTCGTGGTTGTTTTGGGGACCTAATCAACACCAATTAGTGACCATAGTTCACGTAACTGGACCCAGAAAGCAGAAGAACTGCATAAGGATTGATGAACAATTTTGGTGAGTACTGACCTGATTGTAGGAACTGCCATCCATTTCCTGTGGTGTTGGTGATTTTGGTAGGGAAGATTTGGGTTAAAATGGAGAATTGAGCTTTAAAAATCACCCCTTTCATGTTTTTTTTGTTGGTTTTGGTAGGGGGAATTTGACCTAATTGTCACCAATTAAGTGACTGTTGTTAACATAACTAGACCCAGAAAGTAGCGGAAGGAAAGATGAAGAGTTGTAGGTTTTGAGAAGGGAATGAGTGACTGACTGGATTGTAGGAACTGCTATCAATTTCCGGAGGGTGGAATATGTAAATTGTTCTTTGAGAGATTTTTTTTCTCAAAAATTGCTGGACAGAGGAGTATTCTTCCAAGTTCAAGAATGAAAAGATTTAAAGAGAAACTGTTTTGAATTTGTTCTTTAAGTTATTTTGATGTTTTGCATGATCTACATTTTAACGGATCTTCAATGTTTTGACACTGTTGTATCTGAACGTTGTTCATGTGGTTGCTAATTTGTGCCTTGTAAATATCTGCTATGTATCAGGCTTTGAAGGGTCCTCTGGCAGTGATGAGAGAAGGGAGAGGAGATCTGATTTTGAGAACTCTGAGGATGAAAGGAGAACTAGAATTGGGTCTTTGAAAAAGAAAGCTATAAATGCGTCTACCAAGTTTAAACACTCCCTAAAGAAGAAGAGCAGTAGAAGGAAGACTGATGGTCGTGTCAGCTCAGTTTCCATTGAAGATGTTCGGGATGTTGATGAGTTAAAGGCTGTTGATGCATTTCGTCAATCACTGGTGTTGGATGAACTGCTACCGGAAAGACACGATGATTATCATATGATGTTGAGGTGCTTTTTTTAAATCTCTTATTTTAGGGATAATTGCAAAAACTTGCGGTGAACTATGTGCGTTTTGCAAATACTACAGATGAACTATTTGTTTTTTTTTTGCAAATGACATCCCCACCTATTTACAGTCTGCAAATACATTATCTTTAACGGAAATTAGTCTTGTGACAATCACGTGACTTCAATTGTTTTGGAAATGACAATTTTGCCCTTTACATTATACACGTTTTGCAAATTCTAATCCACTCGTATACGTGTTTTGCAATTTGGAACCCTTATGCATACACTTTTGCATGGTTACTTTTGAAGTTTTGCAAAAAAAAAAAAAAAATAACCCCATTAGTGGATTTGCAGACGGAGATGGTTGGGGGATGTCATTTGCAAAAAAAAGTAGTTCACCGGTAATATTTGCAAAACGCAAATAGTTCACCGCAAGTTTTTGCACTTATCCCTTATTTTTATGTATAGTTTCTTTTTGTACAACATGTCAACATCTATTTTTATCTTCTTCATATCACGTAGGGATAATCAGACCTATTACCCTTACCCATCAAGTTATTAGTCTTTGCCTAGATGAATTGATGTTTGTTCCCCTTTTCAGTTAAGAAATGCTTAGCTCGCCCCTTCCTTGATATAGCGGTCTTTGGTAATGCTAATTTGTATTAACTTGAGTTCCCCAAGTGTACAAGTCTATCGTTCTAAAGACGAAAGCATATCATTCAGGTTTCTGAAAGCAAGAAAGTTCGATATCGAAAAAGCAAAACATATGTGGGCTGATATGCTTCAATGGAGGAGGGAATTCGGATCTGACACCATCATGGAGGTACATTCGACAATCACGCTCGATATTCTTGTCCTTGGTGACTACTGTCTTCATCTTAAATGCTCACCGCTTATTGATGTTTGGATCAGGATTTCGAGTTTAAAGAGTTGAATGAAGTGGTAAAGTATTATCCTCATGGGCACCATGGCGTGGATAAGGAGGGCAGGCCTGTTTACATTGAAAGACTAGGAAAAGTTGACCCTAACAGACTTATGCAAGTTACAACTATGGATCGATATGTAAAATATCATGTCCAGGAATTTGAGAAAAGCTTTGCATTAAAGTTTCCTGCTTGTACCATTGCTGCAAAGAGGCACATAGATTCAAGCACGACGATTTTGGATGTCCAAGGCGTTGTATGTACCTGCTGGCCCCTTCGTTTTAATTTATTTTGAATGTTGTGGTGCGTCTTGTAAATCTTGTTATTTATTTCCTATTGATAATTTTCTCAGGGGTTTAAGAACTTCACTAAATCTGCACGTGAACTCATCATGCGGCTGCAGAAGGTCGATGGTGACAATTATCCTGAGGTAAGTAGCTTCTGCTTTTATTTTCCTTTCTTCCTTTTTACAAAATCTTGTTTCACCCATAGATATATTGAGTGGTGAGTGTATTGATAGTTGTAAAATGATGCAGACACTCTGCCAAATGTTTATCATCAATGCCGGGCCAGGATTTAGGCTGCTATGGAACACCGTGAAGACTTTCTTAGATCCTAAGACAACCTCAAAGATTCATGTATGTAACATGCCATTCTTTATTCATTTTTCACGGGAATCTTAACTAGTCATATCTTTTGATGTTATATAGATTTCCTCGTGTCTGTAATTATATAGGTTCTTGGAAACAAATACCAGAACAAATTGCTTGAAATAATTGACGCCAGGTAATTTTACTTCAATGGTTATTCTATATACTGTCATAGTTTAAAGTCTCCTCTTCTTTCTTTCCATTGAGCCTTTTCCTCATATTTATTTCTGGTTCTTAACTTCATAAACTTATGCAATTTCTTTTTTTCTTCCCATGCAGTGAGTTGCCGGAGTTTTTGGGTGGGAGCTGTACTTGTGCAGATCAGGGAGGCTGCCTTCGTTCTGATAAAGGACCTTGGAAAAACCCCGAAATATTGAAGGTAATTATGACTAAGATCATGCACACTAGGAATTATTTGTTCAGAGTTCTTGTTCCTAATTAGAGGTCGTTTTATCTGTGTTTTGGCGATAGATGGTCCTAAATGGTGAAGCTCGTCGTGCTAGACAAGTTGTGAAAGTTCTAAACAGTGAAGGGAAGGTTATTGCGTATGTAAAACCACAGTACCCTTGGGTAAGGCCTTTCAGTTATATAAATCCTTTTTAAGTGTCGACGCTTTGCAGTTAGTTTTGCTAAGCAGGAATTGTTGTATATTCTATTCTTGTTTTGTAGAAAGTAACAGGAAATGACACATCCACTGCTGAGTCGGGATCTGAAGCTGAAGACATTGCTTCTCCTAAAGCAATGAAGAGTTATTCTCATCTTCGTTTAACTCCTGTTCATGAAGAGGTATGGTTTTCTCTTTCCATTTTTCTGAGTCTTTTTCAGCATATATGGGTTGATTATGATATTATAATCTATGAAAGTAACCTTTTTATTTATTTATTTAAGAATTGCTGCAATTAAAATTTGTAAGATAAACAGAATGCATGAATGTTATATTCAATGAATTAATGTAGTACTATCTCACTGTTTAAGATTGCTTCTTCTGTTGTCTCAGAAGGCATTGTTCACTAGTTCGGTGTCTGGAGTTTTGGGTGGGTTCATTCTCCCGTTCTGGGCAGTGCGGTTGTTTCTTTGTTTTGTTCTTTTGCCTGTTTTGGCCTGTTGGACCTTTGTTGGATTCTGTTGTAGGTTTAGTTATTTCCTTCCCGGAACTCACATCCGCTTTTTTAATGCATTTTTTATTTTCTGATCGAAAGAAAAAAGATTGCGTATTTTGTCCGGGTTATTTCTTATCGAATGTGATTCACATGCAGTCTAAAGCAATTGGAAAAGCAAGTTATGCTGCTAGCTTCTCTGGGTACGATGAATATGTGCCCATGGTTGACAAGGCCGTTGATGCTTGTTGGAAGCAACCAACCCTCCCCAGGTCTTGTAATTTTAAAGGTAAGCTAAGTTTAGAATTAATGGAAGACTTTGAGTATCTGTATAGTGATTTGTTTGGTCTGTTTTTTGCCTTGGTTTGTTTAGGGTGAATTGCACATAATTACCTTTATGAATTGCCCATAATTACCTTTATGAATTGCCCGCAATCACATGACCCTATAGTGAATTTCTACAAACGCATGAACCCATAGTAAAATTTCCATGCATGATTGCCCTTATAAAATTGGGAAAACATTGTTTACACCCCCTCGGGGACCTTTGATTCTCAAAAACACCCCCTAAAGGTGAGGGGTTATCAGTAACACATTGTCACCTATGTTATTAATCAAAAACTTTGGATTCACACTGAATAGGTGATAGTTTACCGTGATTCAAAGTGTGTTATTGATAACCCCTCGCCTTTACATTGTGTATTTCAGAATCAAACGTCATCAAAGGTGTGTTTATAAAGTTACCAATGATATTTATTACAACTTATCAAAATATAGAATAAATTATTCTGGCTTTTTCATTAATGTTTCAAGGTTGGGGAGAGAGATAAGAAGCCTATATATACTCTTCACGTACTCTCCCTTCTTCTACTTCTTTGCCTGGTCCTCGCCATCCTCCACCTGAAGAAAGACATTTTCGTCTTCTTCCTAAAGAGAGGGGGATCGTGAAGAGAAGATAGAGACCGGGCAAGGAGGCAGAAGAAGGGAGTAGAGGAGGAGGCTGGACTTCTGTTTGGATCAAACCTCCTCAGACATCTAACTTCCACACTTTTTTCTAATGTTTAAATACATATTATTGTTTTTATATCATGTTTTATATAAATTCTTCTTGGATTCCTATGAAAATTGGTCAGTTTACTTTTTTATCTTATTGTTTTTTTTGTCAATTTAGGGTCTTTGTTAGTTGATGTCTTTCTTTTTACTTTAATTCAGATCTTATTTTTAAATAATGTAATCTTCAATTCTCTCTTTCTGCAGAATGCTTTATTTAAGTGAGAAAATGACAATACAATGTAACAAAACAATGATTTACTATCACAGGTGATCTGTTTAAATGGTATCTATAGGCATATACTTTATCATTTTTCAATTACATTATTTTTCTAAATAAAGTTCGAGTAGTGATATACTTTGAAGTTTTAGAGGACAGATAATTGAACTCTTCAAAGCAGTAACTATTAATAAAAGTTTAGAACTTTATAATAGGTGATACACCAATCAACTAATTAATCTCTATTAGTCTTGATAGTTAATAATTGTTCAACATAATTTTAGGATTAATGATCCTGGTAAGGAACTATTCAGCCTCATCTCACTTTCCTAAAAACAGATGTCCCAAAATAAGTGTCCCATTACTACTTTAGGTACTTAATCAGTCATAGACTATCAATTTTATTCCCCCATAAGATAAATATATAATAACTAAAAGTTGAATTCTTAATCTTTGCAAATAGTCAAATGGAGTATTAGTAGCGAATGGTTTAAGAGGTTGTACGTCCAAAATACTACCTTCTGATGCAGTCGCTTTGACTCTTCACAAATCCAGCTCAATTCCAACTCAAAAGCCTTGTCCTTTGCCTCATCGTGTACCTTGTAAATGCTGGACGGGAAATTGAAGGAAATCAGTTAATTTACTAAGTATATGACAAGTAAGCATAAATGTGTATATTGCACAAATCATCCAATTGCTCTTCTAGTTTTAGCTAACTATCTTGGTTAAGAGGAATCATAGATCTTTCTTCGACCTGTGGTATTTGAGAACAAGTAAACTCTTGTTCAAGGAAATGTAATTCTTGATTCATACTAATGGTGATTGCTCAAATACCTATAATAGGAGCATATATTGGATGTGATTTACATTTTCCTCCTTCAAGATAATACTTTATTTATGTCCCAAAAGTGATAGATAAAAAGTTCAGTTAGCCAAGGATGCTACTTAACCATACAATAATGGATTATTTGACTAGAAAAAAAGTTAAGGGGTAAAACAAAAAATAATGATCTTTACACCGTCACAAAAGAAGAAAATTGGATGAAGTGCAGGATACTTGACATCTCGGAAAGGTAAAAAGAGCGAAGAGGTAAGACTTACATTTTTGCTACTTCAATGACCCCTTCCCTACAGGTCATTTCAGAAAGCTTCAACTTTTCAATTTCCCTGTCCATGCCATTACACAAGAAACACCATTAACTTTTTATGGATTGCAGAACTATAAATCTAAACTAATCTGCAAACAGCTTCTGAAATAAAATAAAATAAACTTTCCACTTCATAATGCAGGTGTTATACCCCCATCTATTCACTATTCTAGTCTAGAAGCTCCTAGAAATGTATTTAATTGGCTTGGTAATAGTTGATCATAAACCGAGCCTTTTAACAAATTAAGTTAGGGTCGGGTAGGCTACACGAATCCTTTAGCAGAACTACTTTGGATCCTCTACAAATATTCTCTCTTCCTCACTCTTCTAGAGGGCTCATTAACACCACTATGCTGACTATTCCCTAGCCACCTTATACAACTTTCTCTCGTCTCATCATCAAATTAGAACACCAACTTTTGCTTGAATAGCATTGTGCCTAATCCTCACCACCTTAACATTTACATAAAATTAATTATAGCGTCTTAAAAAGGTAGAACTGAACTCACGTCTTAGCAGCCTGCTTCCCCTTGCCAATTGCAGCACCAAAGTATCTCTGTAACAAAATGAAATAACAACATTGTGAGTGAAGGAAACATGCAAAGCAATCACCGTCCATCAAATCTAAGCATCACCAGCAAATCCAAGGTAGTTATCATTTCATAGGCTGAAGAAGAAACATTACAGTATTGGACACAAAAAAACTCACATAAGAGACACCAGAAGGTTCAACCATGTATAGCTGTGGTCCCTCCCTGTCATAGCCTCCAAGAATTACTCCACAACCGAAGGGTCTGCAGCATCGATCATTGTTAACAAAACATGTGTTCACAGGAGAAGATAGGAATATAAAGTGAAGAGAAGTTCCAATGACAGCGAATGGAGGAGCTCTACACACCTGAGCCACCAGTAGAGTGTGCATAAATGCACATAACTAGCAACACGGCTAGCAAGTTCTTTCACAGGAATAGGTTCACCATATACACTATAAACATGAAAATTGAGTGAGATCCCGAGGAATGCATTAACTGAAGGAAAATGTACAACAAAAAAGTAGGATAGAGCTAAGGGTAATTTTGAAGCAGAATTTTTAATGATGACAACACCAAAAGAATGTAGTACACATAATTAAATATGTCAAAATAGCAGCTTCAGAATCGGGTATCATGCAAGCGGTATATGCATGCAGGGGCATTGGTTACAGTTACTAGCCCAAATAAGCATAACATTGTAAAGGTGTGCTCACAAGAAAAAGAGAAATTCTAGGCCCTGTGTGCAGCCCACTCCAAATCGAATATACATAATAACATACGACATGAATTAGGCAACAAATTGGTGTTTGTTTCCCATGAGATATGTAAGCATGTATTATAGAGATAAAAATGCAGCTACAAGGCAAGGCGAAAGAACACACTTCTCATAACTAGTAGCTTCAGACTTCGCCCGGGCAACAATTTGCCTTCCATCAGCAGCTAATCCAGCAACAGCCTAATATTCAAAGAAAAAAGAGAGAAAGATTATGCAACAACGTATGAAAGGAAACGTTAGTACACAAATCAAGAGATTCCAAACCCAAACAAATTATATTACAAAAGCCCGAGAAATACACAAGTAAGACTATAATGAGATGATACTTGAGCTCATTTAGTGCACAACTTAAGACATTTTCCTTACACAAAAACATAAACCCTAAGCTAATTTTTTGCATTTACATTTCAAATAGGTTACAGATAAAAATCACTAATAACAATATAGAGAGGGGGGAAAGTACCATGCCCGAATGACGATGAACAGAGTGTATCCTCCTATTAGAACCAGGCAACATCATCTTCGAAGCAATGAGCTTCTCCACACCCTAAATCCACACAAAACATACATAACACTCCATGAGAAATCCCTAAAATAGAACCAACAGCTGAAAAACGAACTCATTTTACAATAAAACCATACCATGACGATTCCATCTTTGCACTTGATGCCGATTACAGTACTGAAAGAATCAAATCAAGCAAAATTCTAAAAAATAAGCATAAACCCTCGTTCCAAAATGCTCGCATTAGAGGTAAGAAAGCAACAAAAGCTATAATCCTCATGTTCCCCAGAGACGAACCCGCATTTTCCCGCGAAACAAACAGACAAATTTGAGGGGAAATTAGGGGAGAGAAAAGGAACAGACCCGCTGTTGTCGACGGCTTTGGCGGCGTATTCGATCTGGAAAACTCGGCCGTCCGGAGAGAAGGTCGTGACAGAAAGATCGTAACCGGTCCCTATGCTACTCATCTTCTTCTTCGATCGACGGCTCTCTCTCTCTGAGCTCTTCTTCTCGGTCGGAGCTTTCTTCGATCTCAAGACAACAATGGAGAGTAGCAGAAGCAGAGTCGCAGTCCTACTCCTAAGCCTCTATATAATGGATACAAATGTAAAACATGTCTGTTTCTGAGGGCATTACGGTCAAATCATCATCAATCCAATGTTTTGGGCCTGGCCTGGTCCAAGTGTTGAATATGGGCCTCTTTCGGTCCAAGTTAACGATGTAGGAGATTTGGGCTTATGCTTCTCCAACACCAGGCCCGTTAAGTGTTGAGATCTTCGAGAGATAATATTTCAGTTGAGATATTTGACTTTGACTTTATGATTGAGATTGGAAGTCAACTTTTGGGTTGACTTTGAAATGTCAAACTTGTGTAGCTTTTAGGTTGCAAAGTTGATACTTGTTTGGTAGAATTTAAATGCTAAAGCATGTGTTTGAGTTGGAAAGTGTGGATCTTATATAGCCTATCTTGATGTTTGATTTTGCTAAATTAAGATTGAGAGGTTATGAATCTATTAATGAACAATGTCAACCAAGTGTACATCTATAAAGCTTACTTTGTGTTTGACTTTGTTAGATTGAACAGGGAGGTTGGGAACACAGAATGAGTTTAATGATATGTGGATTCGATCAAAACGGTGGCATTGTGAAACGTTTCTAAAGCGTAACGCTTTCGTTAGACGAAATTTGAAACTCCCGGTTGTGCAAAAAAGGGCACTGATTCTAACTTCTATACTAGAATATTCCGTAGCCTTTTCGTATTATCTTTTTATCGGTTGAGTATCGGTTTTAATTATCGGCTAATCGTGATGCACTAGGATTAGAGGAGTAAGGAAACGGGTTTTGATGACTCCGAGATGAGATATTGCATGAAAGAGAGAACAATGTGATTGTAAGAGAAAATTTCTTGAGCACGTTTGAGTTCTCCATTCTTTTTTCTTTTTTGTTTGTCCTATTTTGAGCAATCCGGTCTACCATGTTTCTTTATTGTTTTGGGTCTTCTAGACCTTGTTTAGATCTTGTATTTGTTTTGGTGGTTTATGATTTCTTCCCGGAACACATACCAGTTTATAATAAAAAAATTATTTTCTGATAAAAAATATTAGAGAGCGACAAGTACATGGAATCAACCACCACATCCATCACTTCCTACCATCAAATCTGATGCCGATCAATTTGTAGTTTTTTCTGTCGCATTAGGGCTCGGTCTGGGAGCTACCAGATGTTTGTTTGTTTTTTCATCGGGGCCGTCTCTCACATACTAAGAATCCAATATGATCGATATCAATACTGATCCGTTTTTAAATTCAACTCTAAAAACACACACACAAATATATGACTCTAACTTTATACTAATCAATATGTCATAGAATTGGGAGATTTCACTTTCACAAAATTACAAAGATGACTTAAAATTATTGGGTTTGTTCCAAACTCATCTAAGTTTCAAAATAATCACGTAAATCCACATATAATGCATGTCTAATATGGTAATTACGCAATAAAGCGCGGTAAAAAAACCCACAGAAAATATTTACACAATACCGCCATCGCCAGAACAAGACACTGCACTGCAACTCTTGAGCTCCAACTCATCTTATCCACGGCTGCCAAATCAAGCCAAAAGCCAAATCTCTACAGAGCTCGGAGCGACCTTCTCGCACGTGTCCTCCTCAGCATTCCTCATAACCACCGACGTGGCAGCTCCGCCGCCGTGCCACGATCTGCTCCGGTCAGCAAACGGAAGTCATTGTCCATTTCGCTAAAGGTCAAGCTTCGCTTTCTTCTCCGATCGTCTAACTCATATGGGTTTGTTTCACAATTGACGCCATTAACATATTTTTCCTAGAATCGCGTTTCTGTTTCCGATTTCGTCACTATCGATTTTATTGAAATCGAATTGGAAACGTAGGAGTGTAGTTTTTGGGGATTCTAGGGTTAGGTTTCTGGTTGCAGTCGAAATGGACCGCGCCCTAGTCAAAGCCCTAGTTTATCCTCTGCCTTAAGAGGCTGATATAGGTTTTTGGGTTTCTTCATTGACCATGTGATCTCTTTTGATTTTGATATATTCTTCATTAATTCAAATTTCTGACTAATGGGTTCAATAAGAGAACATTACTTGCAGTACACATCCATTATTACTATATATTTCTTTTGTTCTTTGTGATTTCAATTTGTATTTGTTTATCTTGAGTAGATAATTTTAGGGTAACAAGTAAACAACCATGGTTGGAATTAATGGTTGACAGCTACTTTTTTTTGTTCTTGTGATCTCTATCTGTATTTGTTTATCTTGAGTAGATAATTTTAAGGTAACAAGTAAACAACCGTGATTCGAATTTAAGGTTGAAGACCATGACATGAGATGTGTATTAGTGTCAAAGTGTGGACTAGAAAATGAATACCATGACAAATACAAACTTAGGTAAGGTCAGCTTATGAACCAAGAGAACGTGGGAGGTGGTCTTATTCAACTGAATCGAGTCAGGATTCAATTCATGAATTAAGCCCGAGATAGGAGCAGAGCAAGTTGTTTATCTTCTTTTCAAATTTAATTGCACCTAGTGGAGGTAATTGACTTGCCGCTTCCTCAAAGATTGTTGCATCATTTCCTGCCTTTCACTTAAAAAGGGTCTTCACAGCTTTCATTTTTGGGGATTGATCAAGGCAGGCTGCTTCTGAGTCTTTCGGATAAACTCTTAGTCATGTTTAGCTGCTTCAGAAATCCTGCCAAGTGTGCTCATGCTTCATCTGTCATGTTTTCAAGTACAACCCGATTGTAGTTTCTTTTCACTGTTTTTGTTCATTTTTAGTCTTTGCATATGTTGAAACTTTGGGCTATGAGTTGGATGAAGTGAAGTAATCTATGTCATTAGTTATAGTTGGGTTGCATCTTTTATCTTTGTAAGCGTTAATCATGAACTTAACATGTGTAGTCATGTTTAGATTTTCAAGCATGAATTTCATTTCTTGTTGTGTAGCGTATGGGAGGTAAAACTTATACACGCCTTTGTAATTTTCATCTCTTTAGAGAGCACACAATCTCATAGTGAGGCAAAGCAGGATTCAACTTCTTCCAGCAAGCAAACACATTCAGGAAGTTTCAACAAGTCTCCGATATCATCCAAAGTTGATGTATCTATCTCCTACAGTCTCAAGTCCTTTAGCTTCAATGATCTCAAGAATGCCACCCAAAATTTCCGTTCCGAGACTCTACTTGGAGAAGGAGGGTTTGGTTGTGTGTTTAAAGGATGGATTGACGCAAACACTTTGGCTCCAGCAAAGCCGGGATCTGGAATGGCGGTTGCCATCAAGAAGCTCAA
>JAYMTN010000787.1:0-14793 GCA_036897425.1 Erodium trifolium | reverse complement strand
CATAAAGCCATGTCTGTTTGGCTGAGCTCGCTCCTCGCCTTCAACCCAGCGGGAACATGTTTTTTTTTTTCTCCTTCTGTACTGTATTTGCTTCTTACCATTACTGAATACCTACTGGGTGTATTCGTTTTCTTCAATTGGTTTAGAGTTAGTACTGATATTTTTCAAATTGGGTGGTAGTAAATAAACTCAACCAGTAAAGATACACAGACCAACTTTGTACTTATTCTTAACGGTTTGTTTGTGATAGAGTGTAATTTATGAACTGCTTGTTTGTTGGTGAAGTGAAGACTTATTCTGGGTTGTGAGATGTTTTCCCAAATTGATCCAAGATATTTGTTATATTGCTGTAAGGCTTAATATCAGGTTGTTGACTCCATGTTTTGTATGAGTTGGGTCATCATGCATTTCACCTTCTCATCACATTATCTCATGGTATTATTGTTTCATATCTTTTTACTTGGAAGATTAGCCTGTTTGTCTTAGCATGAATCGACATGAAGCATCTCCTTATAGTGACAAAGATATGAAACAAATTAACTGGGTCCTAGGTTGGATTTCATAACCCTAGCCCTAGGCTTGGATCTTAATAGACTAGGTAAATATGTCTACAGTGTCTCTTTCTTCTCCTTGTAAAATATAAAGATGAAAATCAATAGTATTAGCTTCTTACTCCAATAAACTTAGCTATGCTTGTTTGTTTAGACTATTTTCCTGATACAGAAATGGGTATGTTCCATGCATATGGACAAAAGAGTGTCAAGGCTTCAAATATAGGTACACGAAATGGCTGGTGTAGATTTTTACGGATCCATCAAGCCAAAGACATAGCTGTCGAGTGTCAAAGATTGTGGCCAAATTCAATGTGCATCTTGTTTTGTGATGAGGCCTGCCGACGATTGAGTTTGTACTTGCTCTCTGGGACCCAAAGATACAAATAAATGGTAAGGTTAAGACTTGAGAGGAGGAGGAAGACCACAGAAAGATGAAGATTTATCTAGCTAGGGAGGGATGGGAGGAAGAGAGGGTGGTTGATCACAAGTCGTATCAATCTTTAAAGTTCGCTTTTATTGTGACTTACAATGTTGGACCCTCTCTTGTTTCTCAATTAATTGAACCTCTTTTGTTTTCTCTTATATGCAACATGTGAACCAAAGCCAAACCCAAAGCCATTCATTCAATCAATAATCAACCTCAATCATAGACGCCAAAACTCACTTTGGCTAAAGTTACACAGCAGATCATGGTAACATGTTATGTCTGCAAATAAGAGATTTTAAACTTGATTGGTAAGCTGGAACCTAGACCCCACAACAACAGAGAAGGTAGAGTAGAGGACAAGAAGATCTAAGATACATCCCACAAATCCAACACCTTCAGGCTTCATGTAATGCAATAGATCTTCTTTTTTTTGAAGGCCTCTGCTCCTCTTGGATTGTATTGAGGCTGCTTCTTCATGCCTCTAAGTTGCATTCATTCAATTATTGTCCGATTGTGTAGATTGGCTTTTAATGTTGGAGCCCCTCCTCTCTTGTTGAAAAATGACCGCCAATGAAAAGCTCCGTTGTATCACACCAATCACCATCACATTGTGGAGGAGATCACACATTATTAGTGCACAAACAGTCCCAATAGTCTTCTGATATAACCCTTAATTAATGTGCTGCTTTTCTCTACAATTGATCAGATAGAAGAAGAACAAGTATAGTTTGGAGATGGAGAATTGCTACTTTTCTGGTTGGGGTGAGCCAAACTGGTCTGAGCAGTCATTCCTAGTGCCATGGGCTCATGGATGGGCAGTTGACGAAGACAGAGCCGCCTCCGCCTCCAAGAGCCACAGCCAGGCGGAGAAGCGGCGGAGGGACAGAATCAATTCACAGCTCGCCACTCTCAGGAAACTCATCCCCAAGTCCGATAAGATGGATAAAGCGGCGCTGCTGGGAAGCGTGATTGAGCACGTCAAGGAGCTCAAGAGAAAAGCAGCGGAAGTGGGCCAATCCCTGACGGTCCCCACAGAAGTGGACGAGGTGAGCATCGACTGCGAGGTCTCGGACGACGCGCTGACGATGACGGCGTCGGTGTGCTGCGAGGACAGGCCGGAGGTGTTGGGGGAGCTGATAAGGGTGGTGAAAGGGCTGAGGCTGAGGACGGTGAGAGCCGAATTGGCGAGCGTGGGAGGGAGGATGAAGAGCATTTTGGTGCTCAGCAGCAACGACAAGGAAGCCCCCGGAGCGCTGAAGCAGTCGCTGAACAAAATCGTGTCTTCCTCATCGATCGGATCCAATTGCCATCCCCGCAGCAAGCGGCAGAGGTTCTTCTTGCCCGACTCCCATTTCCACCTCTAACAACCCTTCTAAACTTTCTTCCTTCGATTTCTATACTAATTTTATTTATTTCACTCCATTCTTGCTGCAATTTTAGTCCTTACTATGTTTTTTTCTAGTATACTGGCCCAACCAACGTATCTTCAATCCACCCCTTATGGCTATAAAGGTCATTGTTAGGTTTTGGTCTGATTCTCGATAGCTCTTGATCAACAACTTTTATTTTTGTGACATAACCTTATAAATTTAAAATAAAAATATTATTGAAAATAAAATTCATGTTATATTGCTTTTTATAGTGTAAATTTATCGATTGTATTAATTAATCGTATCACTGGACAGAATATGACGGAGATTAGAAGGTATCTTCGTTATCTGCCAGTCAATAGTACTCCAAATACAAGCATTGCGAGCTAGACAGTGAGCTGTTCTATTAGCTTCTCTACGAATAAAGTGAAGATTAAACCCCGCCAGCAATAATAGCTTCGCTCTACATTCCATCACAAGAAGGCTCATTGGTGAAATAAACTCTTTCGACCCTGTAATAGCCTGAACCACACTTAAGCAGTCGGACTCCACCTCCCCCGTTTTCCATCCTTCCTCATATATCCATCGTTCAGAATTATTAACTCAATCAATTTAGAATCTTCTTTCTGCAATAAAACAATACATCTAGCCAAATGGGTTTGGCTTAATTCTCCCCTACAAATCATTCCACCTCCCCCTCTTCCTAGTTCTAGTACCGCCCCGTCAATATTCATTTTCACTGTCGGACAGGCTGGACCGTATGACCACCTGCACCAGGTTGTATTGGTCTCGCTGCTTTCCAGTTTACAAGGTAAGCTTCGGCCGCCCTCCAAATCTGCTCTCACCTTACCGTCTCCTACCTCCATACCAATGCATTACATGCTCGCCACACTTCCCACCAGATAGTTATCACCTTTTCCACCGAACCCTGACCGCCTGATACTCCAAGAACACTCTCGGATCAATGTCAGGAGTCAGCGCTACAATCCCCACCTAATCCTATATCTTCTGCACATCAATACACTGGAACAGAATGTGGCTTTCAGTTTCCAGTCTCCCACACCTCCCACAATTTGGACTAACCGAGACCAACCTTGAATATAAGTTACAATTCGAAGGTAATACACCAGTTAGAACTCTCTAAGCCAAGTGTTTTACTTTCGGAGGAGCATTCAGATTCCACAATTTTCTCCAAAATAAATCTCGATCTTTCTCCCACCAGTGCCTATTCATACTCTATAAAGAATGGTAGACTTCCCGACCCCGAAACCTTCCTTCTTTATTTCCCCACCAATACCAACCATCCTCTAATGGATAAACAGGTAACGGTAACGCCATAATGGCTACTTCCGTTTGGGGATCAAAATCCATCTCCACTCTTCCCCTATTCCTTCGTTGCACACCCTTCAAAATGTACTCCTTCACAAGAGCCTTTGTTCCGCATGAATACTCACCCACCACCATACCAGGTTCTGTGGGCAACCAAGTTGTATTCAGTACCCATGTTCCCTCTCCATTACCTATCTTTCTTCGTACTCCCCTCTGGACTAATTGTTGGCCCTCCAATATACCTTGTCAACAGTAGCTGCTCCCTTGCTTAGGAGTCGCTTATAAGAATAAAGAGGTTGGGAAGTATTTTGCTCGCAGGGTGCACTAATAGGTTGTCCGGGTGAGATAACAAGCGCCACCCTTGCTTTGCAAGCAAGGCAGTATTAAAGTCCTGAAGGTGTTTAAAACCCAAGCTCCCCTGAAGTTTATGCAGACACATCTTATCCCAACTTTTCCACCTGACGCCCTTTCCTGATCTGACATCGCTGTTCCACCAGTATTTGTTCATCACAATTTTCACCTCATGAATCAGCCGGCTCGGGATTTTGTAGAGACTCATAGTGTAAATTAGTAAGGCTTGTGTGACGGCCTTAAGGAGCACCTCCTTTTCGGCCTTACTAAGAAACAACTCATCCCACCCCGTCCATTTGGGTACAATCTAGTCTTTAACGAACTTAAAAGAGTTGTACTTACTTCTCTCAAGCATTGATGGAATCCCCAATACAACCCCGGTTCTGCCACTTCCTCCATCAACAAAACTCCTCTAATTTCCTACCGAACCTCCTCCGGAGTATTCGGACTAAACGTTATAGAAGACTTCGTCGGGTTAAACTTCTTCCCCGACGCAGCCTTATAGCTTTCCAAGACTCCCTTTCATTCCAGCGCCTCCTCCAATCTGGCTCTAGAAAAATATAATCTATCGTCAGCGAATAAAAAATGAGAAATGGGTGGGGCCGACCAAGCAACCTGACAACCCAGTATTCTCCTTTCAGCTTCTCGCTGCTCAATTAGTCTGGAGAGACCCTCCGCGCAGATTATAAACAAATATAGCAATAAAGGATCTCCTTGCCTTATGCCCCTTTCCGTTCTCAACGGACCGATTCTGTGTCCTTCCGCAACTACCCATAGTTTTGTTGAGCGAACACAAATCATAATCAAATCAACTCACTTGTCCATAAATCCCATTCTCCGCAACATCTTTTCCAGGTATTTCCACTCTACCCTTTCATAGGCATTGCTCATATCAACCTTTAGGGTCATCACTCTATTTGAACCTGTCTTGCGACCCCTTAAATAATGTAAAACCTTCCCTAATAAGATGATATTATCGGTTATGAGCCTCCCTTTCATGAACGCGTTCTAGGATTGCAAGATCACCTTATGCAGGAGCCCCTTCCTTCTATTAATAGCAACTTCGGTGACCAATTTATATACAACATTACAAAGGGCTATATGTTTAAATTCGTTGGCCATTTCGAGAGCTCATACTTTTGGTATAAGAACTATATTTGTGTCATTCAGACCCTCAGGCAACGTCCCCTCCTGAAACACCTTCCTTACCAAATCTCCCACCTCCACTCCATCAAGTTCCAATAGTATTGAAAGAAACCCGGGTTGAAACCATCTGGACCCGGCGATTCCAGAGCCTCCGTGCTAAATAAGGCTTCCATTACTTCCTCTTGCATAACCAGTTTGAGTAGTTCATCATTGTCACCCGGGGATATAGTTTTCGGAATGAGATCATTTACTGAATCAACTAATCCATCCCCTACCTTAAATAAGGAATTAAAGTACTCCTCCACCGAACCCTCTAAGCCACCTCCCCATGTCGTCCATTCACTAGCTCTGTTCCTGAGCCTTAAAATTCTATTTCTCCGTCTTCTAGAAGATGCCTTTGCTTGGAAATTTTTAGTGTTTGCGTCTTCTTCCGCTAACCAGTGTTGTTTTCCGCTTTGCTTCCATGCTACATGTTTCATTTGCTGGAGTTCATTCATTCGTCCACGAAGATACTGAACTCTACTGCCTCTCACCCTACAACTCGACCCTAATAACCCATTCATCTCATACTGAATTTCTCTTATTTAGTAATCAATTACCCCAAACTCCACTTTTTACAACCTTTCCAAGTCTTGGGCTATTTTTCTTTTCATTTTCATCCACTGACAGTCCTATATAAATTCCCCATTTCTCATGCAGGAGTCTGTCACATCCACTGTCATGGGTCCATCCTTGTTCAAAACGAAACCCTCGTCTTCCCCTAACCGGTTTCTCCCTCTGCCCATAACAAATTATGGGAGCATAGTTAGAGGGTTTACAACCCTCCATGTAACAAATTTGTGTCAGGCATCCAGACGATCCAAGCTCTGTTGACAGTTGCTCTGTCTAGTTGAGCCTCCATCTCATCTCTTCTATGTTGTCCTTTCTCATACGTGTATCTATGCCCCTCAAGGGACACATCCCGTAACCCATATTCCTCCATTGCCTCCTGAAACCCAAATAGTAATGCCTTCGCATAGGGATTGCTTTCCCTCACTTCTTCATTCCCCATTACATTGTTGTAGTCCCATATCAGTAACCAAGGATCCTCCCAAGTTTGGGCAAGCGATTTCATCAAAGCTCAAGTCTATCCTCTCTGATCACGTCAAGGTTCTCCGTAAATGCCCAAAACCCGAAGTTTCGGGCCGTGATATTTTGAATACAATAAGTCCACATAGTTCTGTCCGTATGATATGATTTGACCGTCCTCCTTGTTTCTCCATAACATCGCCACTCCCCCACTGGCTCCTCGACTCGGTATAGTCAGCATTCCCTCCATCCCCACACTCCTTTTAATGCCATCCATGATCCCCCCTTCCACCTTCGTCTCACATAAAAACACTACATCGGGTCGCTTTCGAGTAATAAACTTGGTTATGAAGTATGAACTGTCTTGCCCAAGGGTTCCCAAGCCCTCGGCAATTCCATGATAAGACAATCATTGATCATGGCGAGGCTGCTTAGAAACCCTAGCGAATACCATTGTAGCATCATCGGTCGGAGCACAGTCCACTAACCCAAATTCCTTTGTCTGATCCACAAACTATCCTTTCCGTTTACATTGTGTATTTCCTACAGGAACCTGACTTACTATTGTCTCTTTCTGCCCTAGTTCCCTAACTTTTTTTTCCTCTGTGGGCCTTTTGTCCCCTTTTTTCCCCCTTCCACCACCTTACTTTGCCTATGCTTCAGGGGCTCTTCAAAGCCGTCCCCCTCTTCGTCCTCCACTACATCTATTACCATGTTTTTTGGTTCCATCACCTCCCTTTGTTTCTTCTTCGTAGTTATTTTTTTGTGGTTCCATCACCTCCCCTTGATTCTTCTCCGTAGCCACAGTATCTTTAGCTCGTTCTGGCAACCCCATATGTAAATCCTAGCTTCCTTATATAGAGTCGGGTTGTCCAATTCCTGAATAGAGATTCCTACACCTTGTCTTGTCGAAAACTGAACCAGGGAGCTGGGTCTTAGCATTAGCTACTTGGATGTCACTCTTCCCCTATAATCAGCCCAAGAATTCATTTCATCTTCCTCATTCCTCCGTTGTCTTCCACCGAACTAGGTGTATTTGTCCTCACATGAGCTCCATATTTCCCTTTCACCTTCGGGTGGGTTAGTTTGTCTACTCTACATTCTCTCTCAATGTGGTCCAAATGACGACAAAAAAAGAAGAAGTTCGGCGATCGTTCGTAATAAAGCCTTACCATCGTCGGACTCTGATCTTTGCCTAAAGTTATAGTTGTTGTGTTCTTCAAAGGCTTATCTAACCTCCATCTGACTCTCAATCTGATATAATTTTCCTAGGCCCCTTCGTCCTCATTGCAATCGGCTTCTAGAAATTTACCAACCTTGTTCCCTATGACCTCTCAAACCTTTGTCGTTAATGCCTTAAACGGGAGATTGGAGGCATGTATCCACAACGCAGTCTCTTCAAATTTCAGAGCATCCAATACGTCATCCGGTTTAATTTCCGTCAAGGCCGCCAATGCCTCATTAAACCCCCAAGATTCCATCTCAAGGATTTTCTTACGATCACTATCACTTCGGAAGAAGAACCCTGTTGATTCCGGGGATAGCGTTTGCACAGTAACACTCTGAATATTTTGGGCACTCCAGAGGTTCTTCATCATCAATCGGAAGATATTCGTTTCGTAGCTCTTCTCCGTCATTACCTTCGCCGCCAAACCGAACTTGTACTTATCACCACTCATATTCAGAACTTCCTCCGGTACAACCGTAACCTCATCGTCACTATCAATGATGATGCCCACCAACTACTCCTGCAGTTCTTCCATCTGGTCTAGACAATATACCACTCCACAGAGACGAGCCCTTTGTTATCGCACACCAAACACTCAACAGAACCACCACTCCCTCGGACACAGGAACCTCGCGCCGACACTCTACCTTCACACGGCGAAATCGATGAAACCCTACCTCCTAGGACCGTTAAATTCGGAACAGGAGACACAGCTAAGAAAACTTTGATTAAATGTCCATTTTATATTGTTATTTCTCATTCTAAAATAAGTAAAATTAGAATTTATATTGATGTACTAAAATCGATTGGACTATGCATTATGAAAAGGCCATTATGAGCATTACTCACACAGAGTTGTCATCCCAAAGCACAAAACAGATTGAGAAACACGAGGATCGGAATCCATACATTAGTGCTCCTAATCCCATGCTGGGTAAATTGATATTTTTGAAGAGATCATTGAGCTCCACCAGAGGTGTATCCAATCCTTTTCAGCATATCTTCGGCCTCCGCCGCACATGCACAAACTGCATCAACTGCTTGGTTGCCAATTCCTTTTCGGATGTTAAGTATTTATCCATCCCTTCCTTCAATGCATCTCCCTTGTTGATCTTGGCCTGGGCTTGAATTCGGCACTTGCATTCTTCTGAGTTCAGCCTCCCCTTCCCTGATTTGGGCTTTCAGTTCATTTACTTCGACAATCATTTTTTCGACTATGGCATTATATTCGACCATTTTGTCAGAGGCTTCCATGACTTGGGCCTTCCCTTCACGAAATCGGTCTATCCCATCGAAGGTCGCTCCAAACATTTTGAAGATAACCCCTCCACCAGAACTTGCAAATTGACCCTTGTGAAAGAACATGTATACCATAGCAAATCATCAAACGACGACTACACAAGCATAACTTGAACACATTCCTAGTTAAACATACGAGCATAGCATAGGTAAGAAGAAATCAACAGATTTGTGAGCATGCTTGAACATAATAGTTATATATACAAGCATACTCAGCTTTAAAATCATTACTTCATAAACCTGTAGTACAAGAAAGCCTAGTAATAAGATCATCATACAATAGCATATCATCAAACAAGCATACAACAGATCACTACACAAGCATACTTGAACACATTTGTAATTAAAATACAAGCATATGTAAAAAAAAAATCAACAGATTTAAATATACAAACAATTAAATATACAAGCATACTCATTTTTAAAAGCTTCATTACTTAATGATGAATTAAGAAGAGTGAGGATGTTAAATGTCTGATTGTTATAACAAAAAATGTTGTCTCAAACAATCAAAGTTTCAACTAGTCACTAGCAAGGAATATATACAGACTGCTTTAACTGTTGTTTATGGGTTATGCTCAATTTCAGTGTTGTTGAAGAGGAAGGATCATTCTTGTCACATAGGATTGTTGGATTGGATTTTTACAAGGAAATTAGAGAAAGGAGACAAATTGTTTCACTTAACAATTCGATTTTAATTACCTGTTGCGGTTCCATCCTGACCGACGATGAAACTGAAACGGGATCTGAAGGGAAGGGCTTCGGATCGGGATTTACCGGTGAGACAAGGAGGCGGGATCTGAGAGTTAGGGCGACCGGCGATTTGGACCAAGAAGAGAATGCTGGGCTGGGCTGGCAGTACACCGGGCCGGGCTTCAGCCAGATCAAGTCATATCTCGGACGACACGCTGACGATCACGGCGTCGGTGTGCTGCGACGACGGGCCGGAGCTGATAAGGGTGGTGAAAGGGCTGAGGCTGAGGGCGGTGAGAGCGGAATTGAAGAGCATATTGGTGCTGAGCAGCAAGACAAGGAAGCAAAGATATGCCCCGGAGCTCTCAAGCAGTCGCTGACAGGGGTTTTGAACAAAATTGTGTCTTTTTCGTCCAACGGATCCAATCGCAGCAAGAGGCAGAGGTTCTTCCTTCTTGCTGACTCCCATTTCCACCTCTAAGCCCTTCCGTAAATAAGTCTAATCCGGGTTTAATTAGACTGAGATTTGTAAAATAACGAACAAATCGATCCGATTCGTTAATCTTACACAAAGTCCCTCACAGTCGGAATAGACCCAAATCATCTATTCTGAGTTTGAGCTAACAAAAAATCATAAAAATTTAGGGAAATTTGTTGACTCGGCGACGTGGCAGAATTGCTACACCTTGTCCGATTTTGCGCGCCGAAACATATCCACGTGGCGTTCGCTAATTCGATTGGTCAAATCTGTTGACCCGACTTTGTAGCGAGTCGACAGATTCGTACACCGTCTAAAGCGGCTTCCCCGATTCGACGTGACAATAGACACTGATTCGATCATTCTGAGGAAAAACAACTTTTCTAACGTTTTCGACAGTCGATTCGACGGCAACGAGACCCCACTGTAAAAGGTCTAACAACCTTCTAAACTTCCTTCCATATGTCAACATTGAATTTCTAAACTAAATACTAGGGTTGGGCAAAAATCCGACCGTCATCGGAAATCGATCGTTTCCGACCGTCCCTACCTGGAACCGTTCTTACCCGGGCAGGGGATGGTTTAAAAATCGTCGAACCGGTGTGGTCAACGGATAGGACCGGTTTTGGCAGTAGTAAACCGATGGTCACCAGACCGGTCGGTACATGTAGGGCTTATATGTACTCGGGCCTGCTTACCTGTTTCGGCCCAAAGGCATTAAGGCCCAATTGAAGCCCGTTGCTGCACAATTGTACTTTGCTTTTGTCTCTTCACATTCAATGTGCGACGAACCCTATCCTATCGAATCAAATCACAAAGACACGAACATACCCTTCAAATTTGATCTCTTCTTCTCTCATTGTCGAAACCTGTCATCGAAAACCGACGGTTGGTCAACGGTCTGCATACTAAAAAGCCGATGGTTACCGAACCGACCGGCTATTGTAGCTATTAAATTGTATTTGTATTTTTGTTTATAATATTTTAAATATTCTCCAGTTTCACTCTTGCATTCATCCCGAGTTTAATACCACAATATGAATAAGATAAAAAGAAAAGAGAAAAATTGAAACCTTGTTAACTAAATCGAAAAATATTCAAAAATGATGTTAACAAATAGAAATGAAGTACAAATTTAGCTAAATAACTTAAATCAGAGCTTAAATTTGAAGTTTAAAATGAAGACCCAAAAAAGCCTAATGAACTTGATGGACCGGATAAAAACCGTAACCAACCGAACTCTTAGATAACCGTCGGTTACGGGACGAAGACGGGGACAGTTACGGATCTTAATAAACCGATAGTCACGATTTGATTATCGGTTTAGGATTAAAAGGTGGTCACCGACCGACGCCCACCCCTACAAAACACCTTAATTTCATTTTTTAATTATTTATTTTCTGTCCCGTTCCGTCCCTTCTTGTTGCAATTTTAGTCCTTACCATGTTTTTTTAGTATACTGCCCCAGCCAACGTACAGTATCTTCAATCCACCCCTTATGGCTGGTCAACTGTAAGGTTTTGGTCTGATTCTCGATAGCTCATGGTCAACAACAACCTTTATTTTTGTGACACAACCATATAAATGTATGATTCAAATATTAATGAAAATAAAACTCATGTAATATTGTTTTCTTATATTCTAAAAACAATTAGAATTTATATTACTATATCAACTGGATTATGCATCATGAATTGTCGTTAACGAAAGACACACCATAGTCTTGACTCTTGACTAAGTAACAGAAAGGTTGTTTTGATGGAATAATTAGATTAAACTAATTCAGATACTAATTTATTTATTAAAAAAACGAACGGAAAACGGTAAAGGAAGAGGAAAGCTAACTGCCACAGTTTTGGAAGAGTCGTAGTAACGTGAGGCCGTTGAAAACCAAGTAACAGTTTTGAAATTTAATATGAAAAACCCGTTATGCACTTCTACTCGGGAAGTTATAAATTACTGTTATTAATTAGCAAATATATAATTAAATTAAATTAATCAGCGTATATATAAATAACTGACGAAACAAACTCCAAATCCATGCAATGCAAGTGCAACCCTTTCCAGAGCCACAGCCCTTTTGTGCTCTTTTCCTCACAAAGTGGTTATTTTTCAAGAAAATTGTCTCCTTCCTATAGCGGTTTTACGGTTCATGCCAAAACCGTTGCGTTCTTCATCGTTTCTTCCCTATAAATCTAAATTCGCATTTTCAACATCAAATTCAAAAGATGATCGAAGCTTCTGCAGATCATCACCAGCATCGCGTCAAGGGGTCGTGGAGCCCCCAGGAAGACGCTACCCTCGTCAAGTTCGTCGACCAACACGGCCCTCGCAACTGGTCCATGATCAGCGCCGGTATTCCTGGGCGCTCCGGCAAGTCGTGCCGCCTCCGCTGGTGCAACCAGCTCAGCCCCACCGTCCAGCACCTCCCCTTCACCCCCGCCGAGGACGCCATCATCGTCCAGGCCCACGCCGTCCACGGCAACAAATGGGCCACCATCGCCCGCCAACTTCCCGGCCGCACCGACAATGCCATCAAGAACCACTGGAACTCCACGCTCCGCCGCCGCAGACGGCGGAACCTCGACTCCGGCGACGCGGAGTCCAACTCGGTGGTTGTCATGAAGCGGTCGCATAGCATGGACTCGTCCGAGTCGGGGTCGAAGCGGCAGTGCCTGCAGGAGCGCGTGAGTTGCTGTGGGGGTGTGGGTCCCGGGACTCTGTTGACGCTGTCGCCGCCGGGAGAGAAGGTGGAGGAGGGGGACGAGGCGGCGGAGAGCAAGAAAGAAGTGGCGGCGGAGATGGAAGAGACGTGTCTGGTGACCATAATGAAGCGCATGATAAAGGAGGAGGTTAGGAACTACTTCGACAGTTGGCGGGCCACAGAGGCGGCTTCTATTGGGCCAGAGACCAAAACGACCAGTAGATGAAACAGGTCCATCTGTTTTCCTCGTCGTTTCACTTTCTTTTTTACCCCAGATGGTTCGCAGTTTTACAAGCAATTGTTTTATAGCATACATGAGCTTTTTCAAGCAAAATGCAGAGTTGAAGTGGCCTTTGAGATATGATCAATTAGGATACTACAAGTTAT
Source organism: Erodium trifolium (assembly GCA_036897425.1). Classification (NCBI taxonomy): domain Eukaryota; kingdom Viridiplantae; phylum Streptophyta; class Magnoliopsida; order Geraniales; family Geraniaceae; genus Erodium; species Erodium trifolium. Next base: position 1,759 of record JAYMTN010000787.1, on the reverse strand, counting down.
TGTAATTTGCAGTTCATTATAACTACACTGCATCCAAAAACAAGTGAACTGAAGAATATAAAAAAACAGTAACTTTCAAAAAATGTACCAGCATCCAAAATATGAATCAAGCAACAAGAAAAAGCAATGCATTGAAGGAATTATCATAAAAACTATTTCACTTGAATACAAGAAATAGCACAATTCCTAGATTACTAAACTATGCTGCTTACAGTTACCAGCTCCCTCTACCACAATGGTGAGCATTTCTGGACAGCAGTAGAACAGGAAATTGAAGGAATTATCATAAAAACTATCTTTGCCTGAATACAAGAAATGGCAACACATTGGAAGAATCAGATATGTTCCATGGCAGAAACACCAATAATCAGATATGTTAGATAAGAATGATGTAGGCATCTATCTTGCCAGAGAAACAGCAAATCCTAGCTGATTAAACTATGCTGGATAGTAGTAGGCAGAAGAACAGGAAAAGGTTAGCTTAGCAAAAACAAAACCTTGTCTAACCCTTCCTTGTATCTCTTCCATAATCTCCTAAACTGAAGTATCTCAGACACTATCAAGGCAAAACCAATGTAAGTGTGCCAAATGCCACAAAGCTCTGAATGCTGTAGAAGAAATGTATATATATCTAGGTACATTGTAGATAGCCACCACTCCACTAGAAGTTGCAGCTTGAGATCAAATCAGGCATACCCATCAAAATGGAAGACAAATCTATACATCTAATCAAATATGAGATAACCATCAAAATGGAACTATATCAACCTTATTAGATCTCAAATAACCATCAAAATAAAATAACAATCACTCAATTCAATCATGAATCTATGCACCAATACAAATCTGAAACACCCATCAAAATGAGGTTGTTCCTCCACTACAAACCGTGACACCAACCCAAAATTGGTAATCCATGCCACACAAAATTATGATACTCGGTCCCAAATTCTGATATCAAATTTATAAGCATGCATCGCACAGCTGCAGGAAATAAATCAAAGCATAAACAAAAAAATGCGAGTTAACAGATATGGCGACTGATCAAAATAAAATCTTCACGAAGTTTCATATTACGAAAATTACTGGAATCAACAGTGTGTCAAAAGCACGGAAACAGAGACAGAACTACTAGTCTTGTAGAGGGTGGACACTAGAAATGAAAACGACGATGATGAACAAGCTTCTACTTAGATCTCTGCCTCATCTTTCGGCGCTTCCTCTTCAGCCTCCTCATACGCTTCTTCTTCCACTGTCACCACCACAGAGCAAAATCAGAATCAGTTCATCGATCGTCAACTACTGCGACGACGAAGACATCGTAATTCAAATTTAAATATCGCAAGTAGAGATAAGATTAACGAGAACGCCGCATCGGACTTACCTTGGCCCTCATGGTGACAGGATCGACTCTCGCTTGCTGAAATCCCTAGTTTCTTCTTGAGAGGCTGCCCTGCTGCGACACACCGACGAGATAACAAGAGCTTAGGGTTTTGAGGAGCTATATAGAGAGTGAGTGATATCATTCGTTTGCTTCCAGGTTCTAAACGACGACGGATACATGGAGTACCGCATTGGTCAAAAATGTTACTGGGCCGCTTTTTGGCCTTACGATAATCTCCTCGATAAATATTATCATTTTTCATCAGCTCAACACAATTCACCTCTTATTGGGCCAGTGAATTGAAAGTTGGAAAGGCGTAAGGAACATTATTCTCCCACTCTTTTTTTTTTTAAGGCAAGATTCATTACTAACTTA
>JAYMTN010000786.1:0-14795 GCA_036897425.1 Erodium trifolium | reverse complement strand
GATGATAATGAGGGCCCTTAAAAATGTAAAAGTACTGATTTCCGATCTGATTGAAGAATGTCGCGCCGGTACTTGGTGGAATCGATGTCACCTTAGTCCAGAGGGGCGATGTAACCGACTGGCCCCCCCTCTGGACCCCTTCGGACTCATTCCGTGAGGTGAGGGTTCATAGTGCCCCCGCCGCTACAAATAATGCCCATGTCGTGGTGTCGACACTAATTTTTTAATTGCTTTGGACTAATGACACCACATAGAATATAGTGATCTTCGTATCCCTTAAAACCATCGAATATCCTTAAGATGCAAACACATGTCTTTGATCAATAATTGGTTGAATCTTGAGTCTTTTGACTCCGGAAATCAATGTCAATAATATTGTTTTTATTCCTATGGTAATCAAGTTACGATATAGTAATGATTCGGACTACACATTTCCATAATAATGTCTAAGAAATCCCTACTTCTAAGGCAATTGATATAATTGCTACTTGCATTTGGATTGGATCGGATCCGCGGACCAACCTCGCCTGATGTGCGATAATCACGAGATTGAGCGGGAAGATACTGACCACTTAAAATGGCTTGCTTAAAAGTAAAGTAAGTTCCAGCCCAACTTTTTTCACTCATTTTAATCTCAACATTAAAATTCAAAATCCTATTAAGATCCATTTAATGACTTAGAGCGTCCGGTTGTCATTGATTCTACCAAAAAAATGATGTTTTTATTTTTCTTTTCTCGATTCTCTCTCGAATGTTGATAGATTCGTCAACGTTGATTTCGACGGAACAAGCTCACTCTTTTCATTTTTGTTTTCCCTCTCAAACATTCTTTTTCGAGCACCTAGAGATTCTGGTTAGAATTGGCCAACAGAGGTCAACGTCCACAACGTTCTCTTATTGAATCGATCCAAGTTTTACCCAAACACATCATGCCTAATCGAGCCTTCACAGCAAATACTCTCAATAAATACAATATCTAACTAAACTAAGTATAGATTATTAATATATTTGATTGAATATTTTGACTGCCCAAGATACAATGTTTTCTTATCAAGACAGAGAAATTATATTCGGACAGGAGTCAAAAAGAAGTGAATATTTTGTCTTCTCACGCTTTATTCTGCATCTTCTTCTTCCTTGAGAATGGCGAGAAGAAGAGCAGCGGCGAAGCCGCAGCAGCAGCTGATGGTGGCGGCGATGGTGATTTGGTCTCTGCGTTGCGTGATTGCGAACGAGACTGATTGGAACGGATCCGAAGAAAGCTACTACTCCGCCGCTAACTACAATGTGGAGATCAACGACGCCGTCTCCGTCTCGTCGCCGCCTTCCTCGGTTCCCAAACCCCTCACCGTCGGCCTCACTCTCATCCGCGGAGCTGCTGCCAAAGGAGCTGGTCTGCTTCTCTTTTCCCCTCTCTTTCTCTCTCTTTTCGAGTTTGTTTTGTCGGTGGGTTTCAATTTCTTCATTTCTGGTGCCTTATTGATTGATTTAGTTTACTAAATTGACAATGTCATGCCTCAGTCTGTCTCGATGGAACTTCACCCGGTTACCATCTTCACCGCGGCTTTGGATCCGGTGCCAAAAGCTGGCTCATCCAATTGGAGGTGTGTTTGGTTCATTTCAGTATGTATTTGTATATATATCTATATGTATATGTGTAGTCACTTGACTCTTCAATATGTAATGTGTAGACTATTACTGTTCTTACATGGTGATGATGAATAGATGGTTTAAAAATGTTTTTCTTTGGCATTTTTTCTTCTCAAGTGGTAGTTCTTTACTGAGATTAACATCTGTGGAGGTGTTTTGATGATGATGCAGGGAGGAGGGTGGTGTAATACTATCAGAAGTTGTGTTTACAGGAAAACAACCCGTCGTGGTTCTTCTAAATATATGGAAAAGCAGCTACCATTTACGGGGATATTGAGCAATAAGCCTGAGGAGAATCCAGGTTCTCTTCAAATCCACGGATAGTATTTACCATGTTTTTAGCTTGTTTTACCCCCAGATCGTGTTTTGTAATACCATTCTGGGTTTGGATCGGTGGTTTCTTGTTTGCAGATTTTTTCAATTGGAATAGAGTAAAACTTCGTTACTGCGATGGAGCTTCTTTCAGCGGGGACAGTCAAAATAAGGTTGGAGCATCTCCTCTTTACAAAATTAGTTCTGGAATATTGTAGGTAACCTTTTTCATCAATAGTCCCTAGTTGTCCGAACTCAAAAGATTCTGTGGTCAGTTGAGTGTCACTTGTAGAATTCTTGTTAAGCCATCCAAAATATTGGTTTTTAGACAGTATTCTAAAACATGAAGTAGAATTCAACTGTTCCCTTCTTGAACAATCATGTCCATGAGTTCCTACTATGAAATAGGAAGTTCCTGTGATTAATGTGCGTATAGCGTTGTCAATTGTGTTTACATTTACGGGATCTATTTCCAGGCTGCTCAACTCTACTTCCGAGGCGAGCGAATATGGTTAGCTGCTATGGAAGAGTTGATGTCATTAGGAATGCAGAAGGCTGAGGAGGTATTGCATCTAATTTGACTTTCTTTTATCCTCTGTGACTCGGTTTTAATTTCTCATTACTACCTATTGTAAATTAGGCTCTTCTTTCGGGATGCTCTGCTGGTGGTTTAGCATCTATACTTCACTGTGACAAGTTCCGGGCCTTATTTCCAGATACTATCAAAGTGAAGTGTCTAAGTGATGCTGGATTCTTCCTTGATGCGTAATATACAATTCGATTTCTTTTCAGTCTCTCTTAATGTTCCAGTCACTGTATTCTTCGATTGAGTATAGAGTAATGGTTCTTTTTCCTTTTCATTTTGTATAATTTAATTAATCAAGTTTTTTTATGGATGTGTAGCATTGATGTATCTGGTGGGCGTACTTTGAGGAATTTGTATGAAGGTGTTGTCAGCGTACAGGTAGTGTTCATAGTTTACATGGTGACTTTTGGTTTTGGTGTTTTGTTATAAGCATGGTCTTGAAAAATATATGGTGTTAAAGCAAAGCTATGAATTAGTTGCTGTGGAGAAATAAGCATGTTTATGTGGAGAAGTATATGTGTTAAAGCATTGAAGTCTTGGCTTATACTCAACAAAGATATGAATTAATTGCTGTGGAGAAGTATATGGTGTTAAAACATTGATTTTCAATTGTTTTATGCTCACTTTGCTTGTAATATACTAATATGTATGTTTCTGATTATGAATAATTGCGTGGAATTTTAGGAGCTGCAGAAGAACCTACCAAGTTCTTGTACCAGCCAAATGGATCCAACTTCAGTAATCTTCTCTCTTCTTTCAATTATTGCAACTTGTTGCTTGAAAGAGATCCGCTACTTACTAATATGTATTGTCTCTCTCAGTGCTTCTTCCCTCAGAATTTGGTGGGAAGCATTAAGACCCCACTTTTAATTCTCAATGCAGCCTATGATGCCTGGCAGGTAAGCATGTGTCTTAATTTCCTTCATTTTTGGGACTATTGATGATAGGATACTACAGCTTTCTCATTTAGCCAGCCGCATGTGAGAGTTCCTAGATTGTCCAAACATGTTATTGTCAGGCCCCACTCGCTTTGGCTATTTTCTGAAAAGCCAATGTCAAAATCAGTATCTTCTTGCTTATCAAAAATAATAATCAGTATCCTCCTTTCAGTTAGTCAACTAGGAAACTGGACATATAGTTGGCATGATCTCAAAGATGAGTTGATTGTGTCGTTTTTACCAGAGTATACTGATGACCTTCCGAGTATTGAATAAACTAAATCTCTTTTGTTTGTTCATCAGCTCCAATCTAGTTTAGCTCCACCATCAGCTGATCCTCATGGCTATTGGAATGAATGCAAATTAAACCATGCACATTGCAATTCGTCTCAGATTCAGTATTTGCGAGGTGATTTCATTATTTCCCCATTATGTTCTCCAGTTCCGTGTTGAAGTATGACAAGAATCCCCACAATATGTAACTTTTCCTTATCTTTTGTATGTGGCAGACTTCAGGGATCAAATGCTCAATGCCGTGAAAGTCTTCTCAACTTCTGGTCAGAATGGACTGTTCATAAATTCATGTTTTGCTCATTGCCAGTCTGAGAGGCAAGATACATGGTTTGCTGCTGATTCTCCTCTCATTGGGAACAAGGTATGCGATATTATTTAATAGACATATTTCATCACATGTTCTCAAAATCAATATCATAGCAGGCCTAAACAACCCATTTTGTTTCAGAACGGTGGTTACGAGTCATATATACTGGTAAATGTTACGAGAAAATGACAATGAAAAACAGGCGATTAAGATCAAAGAATGTGGAATACCAAATATAGATTCTTAGGAGAGGAAAAATAGAAACTTAGCAGGAAACGGTTCAGGTCATTATGACCTGAACCAACAAGGCATTTTATTTTAGTGTCTGGATGCTAACTTTTTAATGAGCAAATTTGGAGGCATGGTTAATTCCCTTGCTGCAGTAATCATTCTTGAGATAAACTTTGAAAATAAAATTCATCTCATGATCTTTATGCAGAGGATTGCAGAGTCAGTTGGAGATTGGTACTTTGAAAGATCAAGCGTTGAAGCAATTGCCTGTCCTTCCCCTGGCGACACCCCCTGCCACAACCTGGTCTTCAAGTGAGTGAAAAATATATTTATTTTTATCCTTCAAGCCTTAAAACAGGTTTCATTCTTCTGTCATTTGTGTAATCATTGTATCCATGTATTAGAAGAGCAAGGCTACTGCTTGCTGAGAAGTGCAAATAACGATAGCAAGCATTAATTTTAATGATTTGGTATTGCAATTGATATTCTTTTGGATTTAAAACCCTTCAGGTCCATACTGATGTTTGATTTACATCTCGAATCCATTCTGTATCGACTACAAGAATTCTGTTTAGTTTTGTTTAAATTTGATCTTCTTTTGCGTCTCATTGCTACAACTGAAATCATGATGCAGAAGCGAGGATTTACCTCCCAATACAAATACCAATACCATGAGTAATGTGACGTTCTCCTCCCAGTCAACAAGGTTCACACTTCCCGTTCTTAATCTACTAACTGTCTCCTTGATGTTTTTATCATGTCTTAGATGCACTACTGGGTTTCATTCTCTATGGTAGAATTTTGGCATTCCTGATTTAATTTCAAACCATTTCCCTCCAAAAAAAAGAGCAGGGTCCACTTTCTTGTTAAAACTATTTATCATTATATTTTATTATCAATTTTGGTGAGCTTTCTTGCTAAAGTATGAAGAGAAAAAGCTTGCCTTTAGTGATGTGTGCAAACTTGCTTTAGTCGGTACTGTTAGATCAGAGGGTAGAAATGCTAGTTCAGGCCTTTTGTTCTTCAAACAACCCAAAATGACTCGGAAACATACTCTATAGTGTAATACATTTAAAGCTCTGAATAAATAAATTTAGCGTTCTCCATGACATTGTGTAGTAGGGCAGCTGTCGGGTTATTGTGAAGTGTATAGGTTGTTATGTAACACTCAATGTGAAGAAAAAAATTCAAAGGAGGAAAAAAAGAACCCTCTCTGAACTTGGTAGGAGTGTGCTGAGTCCTCTTCGATAAATAAAACAAGAGACCAGGCCAGAATCTATATGATGCAGCTTTGCCATAGTCATGAAGATAGAGTTAAGAGTACAAGTCAAGTCCCTTCCGAGAAGTGGATGCGAGCGCCACTGCATGTGCCCAGACCTTGAGCCGAGCCTTCACATCTCGTGGGTCGTCTCCTGAATTTCGAACCCATAAAACCAGACTCTCAGACAAAAGTCATACATATGAAAATCATAGTATTACTGAGCAGAGCAGAAGAGCTAGCTAGTTACCAGGACTCGAGATGCGCCAGTTGGCTATTGGCGATTTTCTGCAGAGGCCGCTAGTTTTGAAATTGAGTCCCGGTGCTCCGGCAAGATTGACGGAGATGCAGGGCATGAGCTCGAACCCGAGATCATAACATGCCTTGACTTCATCCAAATCCATGCACAGTGATCTCCTCCCTCCCTTTGGCCTAGCGATCACCGAAACCCCACTCTGATCACTCTCTCCGGCACTGCTGGTTCTGCTTCTGCCCTTGTTGGCCGGCAGATTTGGGTTCGTCACTCTCCTGCACGGCCGCAGAGAGTAGCAACCTGCTTCCTCGACAGAAAACTCCTCGTCGGCATCCAAGTTTCCGATGGAAAGCAGAGACATGCTATGCTGATGATGACGATCTTTATGGTAACCATCATCTCCATCTTGCTGAATCGTTGATCCCTGATGCATAAGAGCCATTGATGTTCAATTTCTGGTTTATGAACTTCAAATTAAGAGGCCTGTAGTGGTAATGGTAGTGGTGGTGCAGCTAAAGGTTATGATGAGTAAAGATCATTCGGGTTAAGGTTGTGGTGGATCATCTAATGATCTTTTAACCCATATTTATACAAACTTATTACCTAACCTTCTCTTAACAACTGAATCTGATGGCTCTAACTATTTTTGTTGGGGCTACCAATTCCAGGTGTCAACCAACCCAGCAATTTTATTTTTCTATTACTATCATTATTAATATATATTTGGGTGATGGTACGTTCTTTCCTTCCTTGAATCTTCTGCTTTATAGTATAGTGATAATAATTGCTTGAGTGACAAAGATTTGAGAATTATATACAACAGAAATTGAATCTAGACTCGATTAAATTAGCATAACATTATCAATAGATTTGATTCCGAATCCACTTCGCACACTCATCCTTTTTTTTTTTGTAGCTGCCGCCACGTATAAAATATATAAGTTTATTTAAGAAATAGCTAAAAAAGTAAGGAAAAATAAACCAACTGAAGACGTGGCGCTTTGTGTTCACAACGCGTTGTGGATTGTTACTCTCACTTCTTTCTACCAACTAATCCGTGTGGGGTTCGCTTCCACTGTCAGTGGCAAAATGGTAATACGTTACAAATTAATAAGGTTCTTTTCGCTTTTACGTAGAGCGGAGAGGGAAGACTGGTCGATAATGACATAAAACATACAGTAGTAGAATATCAATCTGCAAATCACCGACTTGATGATGTATCCAAATCCAGAGTTTTCAACCGTTGGTTTTTTCACCCTAAAACTTTGACTTTTCTTTTCTTAAGATACAAGGAAATGGTATTTTCATAAAATAATGTGATTAAGCATTTTAAAGGGTGTTTTTTTATTTCAATTTAGTTATTAAATTGTATTTTACTCCAAAATCAACATTATATATCAAACATATGGGATCATTTACAAGTAGGTCCACTGTCCACACACAGATTAAAGTCAACGAGCATTCTACCATTGACTATAGTTGACCGTATGATCCAGTAGGGATGTCCGTATCATCATCTATCATGATCCATAATGATCTCACCTTACCCTGCTTTACATGTGTATTGCTGTCTACAAAGATTAGATTATACGTAACACCATGTGGGACCCAGAAGAGTGGTCATCCAAAGAGAACTTGGACTTCCATAGTTAAAATTTAAAGCTCCAGAAACAGTAGTGAGAAACTAAGATTGAAGTTCCTATGACATTGTCCCTACAAAAGAAATGACTTACTTGATTGAGACTTAAACATCAGTGAAGCCCTTCAGGCTTTGAAATGGCTTCCCAAGTTCCTAGCTAGGAGACTGTGTTAGTTTCAAATATCCCCTTTTAAGCATTCCCATATGACATGTTTCAGTTGGAGCATTTGCCCGCTAGCAAGCTGCAGTAAATTAGATTAATTAACAATATATTCAAACCCACCTTCAAATTTGAATTCTTTAAAATCCGTCTCAAAATATATTTAAAATCAAAGATATATTTCAGTTTTTTTATATATATAAATTAGATGCAGGGTGGGATATAATTACACGGACCCAACCCTGATCGGAATCTTAAACCCGGTCCTGTCCCCGCCCCAAAATCTACCCATCCCAATCGAATCAAAGACATCAAATCTACATTAGATTATACATCCCTAAGTTTCAAAATACATTTGCTTTTTCTACATTTATCGTGATAAAAACTAGATCATGTTTGTATGCTCAGTAATGGTAGAAAGTAAAAACCAACTTAGGACCTGCTATGTAAAAAAATGCGTAGAAGACTTTACCTTGTCTATGGCCATGATTCTCCTTTGGGCATCATTGAGTTGCGTCTCAATTGCTTCATCCACTTGCAGAAGTAGCCTCCTATGTGATGCTCCTGCAATATGCCAGAATGAAAATTAGCCAGGTTTTGAAATAATGCTGAGTTTACATTCTAAATATAGAGCAATAAATTTCTGAGTGTATAAAAACACTCTTAGAAAATATTGAAAGTTGAAACAAGTTATGTAGGCATTATCACCACAAAGTATCAGCATAATCATTCACCATTACTTACTACTAATGTTGTGGCATCAAATCCAGAGAAGGGAAATGGCATGTTTTACCCCTCACAGATTACTTCAGGAGTTTCATCAAATGAAGCATATCTTCTATGAATATCAACCGTATTATATAATTTATACATCATTTGTACAATGTAAAATTAAGGTCAGGGAAATAGTTTATTTCTATGTGCTTAGGTAGAAATTTGATAGCATACTGTATGCAGTTTGAGGATAATATATTAATATCTGCTTAAGCACATTGCAATGAAATTGATAATAAATTAATGCTGTCATACTTTGCTTCTCTGTTGTGCCCTTAAATTCTATTTGATGTGCTTCCAACCCATCAAGTGTCTCCCTGCACTCCTGGAGATGCCGGTTAACCTCTTCCTTAAACTTTTCATGGATCAGGTTCAGCTGTTCTTGTTGCTCTGCCATGAAACCAATAATAAGAACACCAATGATCAACCTTACATGGAGAAAAAAAACTGGATTGATCTCATAAAAGCAATGGATATAATTATTTGAAAGTAAATGCATACTACAGAGGACACTAACTATTATAAGAAGAAGCAAAACTCTTTCAGGACGTGTCACATCAAATGCTAGCTGTATATAAATGATGAATACATTCGCTGGAATTTTTATTGCATTTAAAGAGAAGTAAGTTAGTATACCCGTTTAGTAATTCTCCAAACACATCATGGAATTAAATGTGCTACTCTAATTCATGCTTGCAGATTTGATAGAGTTGAATATGTAGTAACAGAATAGCATATTATCCCAAATACAAAATTCTTAATACAGAATCTACGGTAAAAAGAAGTATTTTTTGGTTCAGATATTCAGGCACAAGGTCTTCCCCTTTCTTTCAACCATTTTGATTTTGAGGTGAGGTGTGCTAGATTAAAGTGATAGTCAAGGTTTAGATATTGATAAGGGCTTTCTCATACATACATCTACCATAATCAATTGGTGTCAACTGAGTTTACCTTGGAATTTTGTTTCCAATCGTCTTCTTTTAGATTTACTGACACTTCCCAGTTTCTCTCTGAAACATTATCAAAACCACAGTAAAAAAAAAGTTTGTTCCTTAAACTGTGAAAACTATCGGTTTGAAGTACTTACATGTCAGTTTGAATCTGAGAATCAATGTTCTCTAGCTGCAAACGTATACCCTCAGCAACAGACATTAGAACTTCTGAGGATTTCTTACCGGCTGCAAATTTTATTTTTCTTTTAAGCCCTTTCAGTGCCCTTCCGAACAAAGTTACAGCCCTAAAGCATTTTCCATGAAACCAAAATCAGCAAAATATGGAATTTATGATAGACAGATAACTTGCATAACAGAGTAATGTTCTGCTGATTTGGTTAGCATTTAGAAACCTTGCTAGTTCGTCCTCTTGGGTCTGTTTTGGAGGTTCCTGCATCCAGTCACTTCCTGCTGCCCCTGATCAAATTGTACAGATCCAGAAAAAAAGTGTATAAATTAATATAAAAAAACACTTGAAAGTACAATAGTGAGATTAAGATTGACTTGTCAGTGAAGTATTGCCTTTTGGGGAGGGTGGGGTGGAGCTGAATTCCTTAAATCTAATGTCTCCATAGTTCAGAGGCCTTTTAATTGAATTAAGAGTGACCTTTGGTCTCACTGCAGTACCAGCATCAGGGGATAATGCCATTCTCTCCTTACATCCTATACATGGCCATTAAACAAAGTTAACAGAGTAGCTATGTAATTGCACAAAAGTGAAGGAAATGCTAATAACATATGGTGGTGCCGACCCAATCAAACATGCAGGTTGATTACAATTTCTGAATCCAGTATACAATGAATAAAACAGGTATCCTAAAATTTCCCAGTTAAGTTTGATCCAACCAATGTACAAAGAAATTGATGCATAATGCTCAGCTGTCACTGTAAAAAGTATGGGGACACATGCCTTCAAACGCATGGGACTAGCATCATCTTACATTTATATAATCCTTATCATCTAAATTTTTTTGGCATAAAATCCATTTCTCAGAAATAATAGGGTTAATTGTCAAAACCTACCCTCAAGGATTGTTCACGGCCAAAAAAGTAGCTTATCTTTTGTCCACGTTTTTAAGGTGTACAGAGTATTGTCCACCGTCGTTTTGTGGGAAACAACGGATTACAGCTTTAGCTTATCATTTCTGATAACACTCGTCATTTTGCAGTAGATTTGTGGGAAATTCATAATGCATTCAATAGTTTTGTGGGCAATTTATAATGCATTTAATAGTTTGTGGGCAATTACATTTTTCTAACAGACAACGGTAGACAATACTTTGTTCACCTTAAAAGCGTGGACAAAAGATAAGGTATTTTTTTGGCCCTGGACAATACTTGAGGGTAGGTTTTGACAATTACCCCGAAATAATATTAAGCATTTCAACAGTCCCAAACTCTCCTTAGTTAGATATTTCAATATGACTACTTATTTTGTGGAAAGGAAAATTACAGCAAAACAAACATAAACATAAAGATGTTTGTCAACTGAATATTTCTTGGAATTAGTTAAGCATGAATACGAGTTACAAACTTGGGCAGAGAGGCCTGATGGACATTAGACAAAGGTTCCTATTGGCCATAGCACCACCTAGACTTAGTAACTATACACTTATTACAGGGAAAATTAAGAGTTCTAGAATGTAACTTTGGACTAAGTTCATATTTCAATTCATTTGGAAACTAAAGTAACACTATTATCAAAATGTGACAGGTTTTAATAAGTTTGTATACTATATGGTACTAAGCTTTCTATATCAGAAAATCAAACCACCAGAAATAAATTAAATGCATAACTACCCAAAATCACCAATACAAATGGAAGATACTAGGAAGACTTGATGTGGTTTAAAAACATGATTTTTTATAGCACTAATTGTTTGCTGATCATCCAACTCAACTCAACACATTGTTATACTTAGTTAAAAAGTAATAAGAATTATTACCGAGACTGACAAATAATAAAATTGCACTTATTGCTTTATAAAATAAGCTTATGCAGTCAAATCCTTCAATAATAGGCAAACCTTCTTCAGAGCTCTCGGAGTTTCCGTCTTCAGATGAGGATTCGGCCATCAGATCATCTGCACTTTTATCTTCCGGAACAGATGCTGATTTCTTGCATGGAGAAGTTCTTTTTTCCTGCACATCCTCCTGGGAATTTAATAAGGAAAGGCAAAAGGAGCAAAGAACCTTACTTAGCAACTACTATATGTGTTAAAAGTATCATACTGGGAAGTAATTAAGGATACAGATAATTTCTTTTGTACACTTGATTCATGGCAATTTGGTTTTGAAGTCCATAAAGTCCTGAAGCTGGGGAAATTCCCTGCAGAAAGTTCTCTCTCTTCTACTGCAGGACTGCATAAACCTTGTTCCATCTGGTTTGATTTGGCCACTGGGCTTGGGGAAGAGTTTGGTATGGGTGTCTTGATTCCAAATGTTGGACTTCGGAAATCTACTTCTGGGTCCACATCATTCTTTGATGTTGTATTTGCAGCGCGTTCTGGTTTGTCCTTGTTGCATGATAATTTTGGACTGTTAAGATCCCCTTTGTCTGTCTTGTTTACCGTTGGTGAGTGATGGGATTTTTTTCCTTGGATATCATTATTTGGTTGATACTGGTCACTCTCATGAGGACAACTGCGGAATCTTCCAATGATACCAAGTGAAGAACTTTTCTCATCATGTGCTGCCATTTCACTTCCTGCGGTTTTTTGTTGAAGTTTACCTGCATTGTCCTTTTGAGCATAGCAAATCTTTTGTAACCCAGTGCTTGAATTCTGTCTCTCATTCCTTTTCCTTGTAGAACTTGAGGAATCGCCATTGTTATTATTGTGTAGTCTACTGGACCATCCTTCATCGATGGAAAATCTATTCTTCTCCGGCTGTTTCTTTTTGCGAATAGAGGGTGCTTTGTCTTTTACTTTGTTCTGATGAACTTTTGCTGGAGCTCTCTTTTGGCCCAAGGAACGAGTTACTGGTCTCCTGATGCTATGACTAGGATTTTCAGAATCGGTTTCTATCGTATCTGAGTTCTGTCCATGTTTGGCAACTGTTTCTCCCATTCTACCAAGATTCTGTGTTGGTAATGTATGGTTCATATTAACCTTCAGAGGATGAGATTGAGGGTCCTTACCTTTAGCTGAAGAAGCATTTCCAAGTATCTCCCAAAGCTTCATTTTCAAGGTCCCACTACATCGGTTTTCTGTTTTATCTATTATATTTTCAGTCACAGCTTTGCCTGAAAAGAAGACTTCCTTTGCAGTTGCGAATGTCAATTCCTCCACCCTGTCAGCAATTCCACCCCTCCCTTGCTTGCTCTTTTGTGTGTCCCCATCATACAGCTTTTGCTTGCTCTGAACAGATTGCAAGACAGAGGTCCTGCTTGCAAAAAAATGAACTGAATGTGTTGCTAGTACATCTTCACCTCCTTGTTGCTTATTCTGCCTCCCACTGTAAGATGGTATGCCGAAACCTTGTTTTGCACGAAGGGAAGTCTCAGGGGCAGATCCTTTTTTATAAGTGGATCTTGGAGTAATCCAAGGAGAACTTGCCTGGGCGGGGGCTTCAGTCTGTTTTCCTTTTGTGTCAGCTGTGATTTCTTCCACCTTATTTTTATCCTTAATGGCATTTTCCATAACAGATTTTACCCTCCCTTCATTTGGTAGTACGACTTCATCCGCTTTCGCAGCTCCAGGTCTTTTCTTCCCTAATGAGTCTGGCATCACTCCAATAGACATCTTTCTAGATTGGCTTGATGGATGACAAATGCTCCCAGAGCTCCAATGGTCGCTCTTGTTATCCTGAGACATATTTTTGAAAAGCATTGGACATCAAAAATATCCCAGAATTTCTATCTATTTGATGATAAATGTTGAGGTAAGAATAAGGTACTCATTTTGAACCATAAATGGATTCCAAATAAGACCCAGTAATATGTAAGCAGAAGCAACCTAGATGAATAAGTTACACACCATCAAAGAAGACTGATAGTGGACATTGTTACTAGCAATCTATGTGCATGATCATTTGAGAAGTTGACCACAAAAAAACATGTAATATCATTACCACAATTATAATAAATGCAATAACCAATGCCATTTAAGGAAGTTAGCATTTTAAAAAGCGGTATAGTTTGGATTATCTGCCGTAGATCATGATGACCATTGACATGACTACTTACATAATCTCTTGATCTATGTTGAGCAAAGCCCACCATTGCTGCAGGTCAATTGACAGATCCACAGAATCAACACAGGTAGCAGTTTTCACCTATAAAGGTAATGAGAAACAGTTTAGCTGACAAAGCAAGAGCTATAAATAACACATGCCTAGAGCACGATTGACTCGGAAAATGTACAGAAATTTACCATTTGAAGCCCAGAAAGGAAACAAAAACCTGGAGCTTAGTTAACTGAATAAAAACAGCATCCACAGAACATAACATTGCCAATGCTTTCAGAACCATTAACAACCAAACACGAGGTTGAAGGGAACAAGAAAAATCATGAAAACTTGGCTGGAGCGTCTGATAAAAAGAGAATCAACTTACTAGCAGTAGCTAATCATACAACAAACCCAACAAATGCAACCGCCCAAATTTGTGGAATCAAAACACACCGCAATGCTCCAATAACCCTAGATCAAGCTTTTCTGAAGCAGAAAAAGGAGCTACCGAGTAATTTAAATACGCAATTACCAGCAAAGTTTGAACGGCGAACTATGGAGCTTAGATCACAAGAGTTTTGAAGGAGGGTTTTCACGGTCGATTGAAGCTGCAACGAATCGAGAGAGAAACCCCTAAGTACACACATACATAAACATAATCATGTAGGTAGATGAGAGGGAGGAGAAGGAGGTTGCCTGGAGAACTGAGACAATGAAATTGAGACTCTGAGTGCGAATCCGATGGGCGGAGAGAGAACAGCTTCTTCGGTGGATCGGTGGCGGAAGGAGAAGGAAATGTCAGATTTGGACTCCGCTTGTACACAGAGATCGATCAGATGCGAGTACTACCGATTCGCTTTCTTCACCAGATCCTCTCTCTCTGTGATTTCTTTGCAAATCAAACTCTACGCTACAGTTTCAAAACACAGAGTGTAAGTGTAGCGGGAAATTGAATTGGGTATTCTACCAAACTTACGCGGCATTTTAAAGTAGTATATTGACACTATTTGATTGCCAACTTCTTGTTTGTAGTTACTAGAAAACGGGTATGATTAAGATCGGAAAATGAAGCTAATTTTAACGAGTGGTTAGATCCGATTTATCAAATAATATATATGAATTTAAAATAAATTTGTTTGATAGTTTTTTATAGGGGTGCTCAACGGGCGGGTATCCGTCCCGCTGGCCCAATACCCTGACCCACCCGGTTCAAGACGAAATGGGCTGAAGC
>JAYMTN010000785.1:0-14801 GCA_036897425.1 Erodium trifolium | reverse complement strand
TACTCGTCTAATTGTGGAAATACTAGAAATACAGGGTTAAATTATATACATGTCGAGAGTTAACTGTATCTCATCCTAATTTATACGTACGGCTTTCCCCTTTCTATTAATAAAAAAATTCGTTTAATGTGCTAAAGAGAAGACAATTATGCTAAACTAAACAGTAAAATATAAAAATGCCACTAATTAAAAATGAGAAATTTATAACAGTAATAACAAAGGGATATTGACAAGAAGGTGTAAGCCATGGCATCTTTCGAACCACTCAAAATGGTATCAACAAAACCTCAGTTTTTTTGTTTTTCAGCTTATACACACACATGGACAGACAAATCTTCACCATCTCTCTCGAATCTCTCCCTCTCTCTGTCATGTAAATTGAATAATACCCATTATTGAATACTCAAAAGCCATGGCTTTTCTCGTCTCCAATCTCTCTCCCTCTCTTCTTCTCCAACCCACCAGATTGAGACGCAAATCCATTACCCAAGCACTCTCATCCCAACCCACGAAACCCTCCACCTCTCCGTCTCCTCTCTCCCTCACCGGCCTCCAGTCTCCTCCGGCTCAGTCTTCTCAGCCCTCCAGCTCCCCTACTGCCCAGGACAAGCACAAGGACCAGAGAGACGACTTCTATGTCAACCTCGGCCTCGCCGTCCGTACCCTCCGGGAAGACATGCCTTTGATTTTCTCCAAAGACCTCAATTATGACATTTACAGGTGTTTTTCTCATCTGGGTTCCTCTGTTTACCTTCAATTTGTTTATTTTGGTTGATTTTTAGGGTAAAAAGAGCACAACTTTAGGGTTGCTATTTGGTATGAACTATGAAAAGCTGTGGCTTTTCTTGGACAGTTTGTGGTTTGTTGGAAAAACTAATATTTGTTTTAATTCTGTAATGATTTTTGCAATTATAAAACATAGAATGAGCTATAGAGTGCATTGGTAGCTTCGAATTGATTCAATGGTTTATGAGTGTTTGGTTAGTAAGAAAAGCTAAGTTTTTCCTTTGTTGCTGATGTTGTAATGATTTCTGAACATGGGGCAGGGTAGTATGCATTGGAATTCGTACAGATCATTTTCTGATATGGGTTTCTCTGTTTATCTTCAACTTGTCATCATTTTTGGAATTATAGAACATGGGATGAGCCTATAGAGTGCATTGGTAGCTTCAAATTGATTCTGTAGTCTGAACCTTCTAGACCTAGAGGTTGGTTTATGAGTGTTTGGTTAGTGAGAAAAGCTAGGGTTTTCTCTGCTCATCTTGTAATGATTTCTAGAATCATAAAACATCGGAAACTTCCCACAATTAGAATTCAATTGATCTAAACCTCAAAAAGAGCTTGTTGTGGTGATGTCTTTGTGCAGGGATGACATAACATTTCTAGACCCTTTGAACACATTCACCGGCATCGAAAACTATAAACTAATCTTCTGGGCCCTCCGGTTTCATGGTAAAATCCTCTTTCGTGACATCTCCCTGGAGGTATTCAGAATCTGGCAGCCTTCAGAGAATGTGATATTGATACGGTGGAACTTGAGAGGTGTTCCAAGGGTTCCATGGGAGGCAAAGGGGCAATTTCAAGGCACATCTCGCTACAAATTGGATCGAAATGGCAAGATCTATGAGCACAAAGTCGATAACCTGGCCTTCAATTTCCCCCAATCACTCAAACCAGCAGCTTCAGTGTTAGATTTGGTCAGTGCATGCCCTGCAACTCCGAATCCTACATTTTTGTGGGGTCCGGTCGATACATACTCTTCTTGGGTGGAGTTGTATCGGGCTGTTAGGAAGAGTGTGGACCAAGAAGATTACTTGCTTACGCAGGAGAGTTTGGCTACTTGTTCATAGTAGAAGTGGAGACTCATATACTATAGTGTATACGGAACATTTTCTAATGTATGTATAAATGTACTAAGTTGTGGCTCTTGCATTGTATATTGGTCAATGACAATTGACTCGTTTTTTTTGAAAAGAGACCTTATCTTCTGTGATCATGCATGTATTATTGTCTGTGATTTTTTTTCCAGGGTTAATTTCATATAGCTATTGCACATTACAAATCCCTCCTTTTAATACAAACCAATCTAGAAAAATGGGAACCCATTTTTAGCACGACCGTTGGCCATCGTCCCGCCCCAGTATTATCACTGGAAACCCAAAATCAGATCTGGATCCAAGGGGTGCCGGAGACCATGCGGCCAACCTCGTCTCGGGACCGTACAAGATCGCTGGTCCCGATCTAAGGAGCACGATATGTGGAAGACGATCTGCCATCATGAGTAGATCCTCTACAACGTTGCTCCAGATGAACGAGACCCCAATCGATCACCGCGGGTGACCGATACAATGATGAGGATCCAGGTAGCGGTGGATATCCGACCAGGCATGGCTATCCCAAGAGAAGACCGCTGGCACTTCCATTACAACCGGCGACCTGCGGATCGTCGGCCCGCTCCGACCCCCTAAGACCCCTCTGGACTACCCCAGAAGGAACCCCGTTGGTATCCATCCCCTCCCGGGTCGGGCGACTCCGACACCCCTACCCATCGGGTGGCGAAGCCCAGGTGGTACTTCTCCTTCCAGGGGTCGGATGGTTCCGACACTCCTACCCAAGGTAGCTTGAGCTACACGGACACTGCTGAGTATGTTCACCCCGATTGGGAGTAGTGAGGCACGTTGGGCTGCCTCGCGGGTCACTATGAATCCGTGACATACTCCTTGACCGACTGTTACGATATAACAAGATCAGTCAAGTCGGTTTCTACCGGGCACTTAGGATTAAGATCAGTGTTTCGGTTGTCACCGAAATTGTCTCATCCTATTAGTTGAGTTCCAATTTTGTACGGCCATTTTGGCCCTTTTATCTCTATATTAATAAGATTTATTCCTTATGCTAAAAGAAAGTGCGGTTGATTTTTCGTAAAGAAAAAACGATTGAAAACCGACGTTTTTACGGCCACCTCTAACTATCCACAACTACAAAAGAGCTATGTGCAATTTTTTAAGATTATGGAAGTTGGCAAACATGAAAGGCTAAAATGGAATGCTTATAAAGTAGGAGACCTTAGACAAATCATATTACAGTTTCGTGACTGAACAAACGGGTTCCAACAGATTAAAAGTTATGTTCGGTAACTGTTCCTATCCCAACAGTATATATAAAATACAACACAGTGATATCGAATTCATTATCTTATGATCTCATCGGATGCTCACATATCAGTGTCGGACTCGGAACCAGTCTTTCTCCTCTTGACGTCCTAAAATTTGAGTCACTCACTTGAATTATTGAACTGAGAATTCAAATTCTAAGAGTTTAGAATAATAGTTCCACAAACTTAACAATACAAGTATGCGCACATTATGCTTATGCATATCAGAATTTCTCAACCAAGGCCAAGTTTGTACCTAGTCTTGGAAAGGAGTGAGATCAATTTTGAATGGTTGTTTTCCCTTGCTCACCCTCTTCAAAAAAGGAAAATAAAAATAAAAATAACATCCATGTTAATGAACTTAGCAAGCAAATTGCAATAATATATAAGAACTAATGTCACATGGTGATGTGAAGGAAATGAGAATGAACATAGGAATCACAGAACTTTGCATCTCCCCTCATTTACACACAAAAGAGGTGATTACGCAGTCCTAATGTAACGGAAATGGTGATAGTAACATTAGAATTTTAATCTAAATGCACACAATTTTAGGTTTGTAATGTGGTGAAGGACTTACAGCTATTGCCACTAGCTCTTCCAGCAGCTCTTCCAAATGACGCAGTGGCTGTTGTCATGGATAAGCATAAGGGTGTGAAAAAGGTCAATTTGGAGCAACCTCTTAGGGAGACTGAGCTCTAAATGGAAACTAGCCATGGATTTGAGAAACTTACCCACTGAGTTGGGCCATCGACCGGTGCATTCAGAGGATCATCATGCACCTAATCATAAAAAAAAAGATCTTAGAAGCCTGAAGAAACAATATGAAGGATACATTCAGGAAGTCTATAACAAGATACTGATTTACTTAAAAGGGAAAACGTTATTTACAGACCCACTTTGACCTTTTGTCAACAAAAAGACCTCCTAAAGGTGACGGTTCTATCAGGAACACTCTGTCGCCTTTCTCATTTATCAGTGGTTTTTGGGATAAAAATACCCAAATCCGGGAGTTTTTGATGATAAACAAACGGTGACATATGTGTTATTGATAACGCCTCACCTTTACAGTGTGTATGTTAGAAACAAAAGTCAAAGTGGTCTTAATTTTTGCTACAATATTACTGAAATCTCAATCCAGTTACAGGTACTGTTATTTTGAAGAAGCTGATTAGATACAAATAAATAAACTAGAGGATTTAAAGCATACTCCTCTATACCTCCATGAAAATCCCATCCACCCCTACAGTAACTGCTGTCCTTGCAATACATGGTATTAGTTCTCGAAAACCTCCACTGGCAACACCACCACCTTCCAACTAAATTATGAAACAGAAATTAGCCCTTTTATATGGAAAACAGACTATGAATATATGATAAGTAACCACTTTGAATCATTCATGCTTAAATCAATGGAGATAGAATAAAACATTAAATGTACAAACATAAGCTCAGGAGTCTAGACTGCATCCACCAGTTTAATCTGGCATGTCATATACCACAACCTATAGCTTAGATTGAAACTTAGAATTCAGTGAAAGCATGTAGAAATTATAAAGGAGCTTCAGCTAGACAAATAATAGCATAATTGCACGAAGGGGTAAAAAAATCGGTATACCGTAGATTTTTGTTAATTATACTAACTCCCACCACCCACCTGAATTTGGCTAGACAAAGGTTACTCAACTAAGGAACTTGTTATGTCCATTACAGTAAAAAAAAACACACGAAAACATGATCCATAAACATCAGATGCTTATTCCATTTTAGTAAATATTAGACAATCCACCTTTCTCCCAGCAGGTTGTTGTAGTGCATGTGTCACATCAGCAACCTGCATTGAAACACCCGAATTAGATGGTTGGTGAATTGGATGAAAAAGATGCAGATGAAATCAATATGCAATGACTTAGAGGTAGACAACTTGAAACCATGCATTTTCTCACCTGAGTCAAGAAACTTAACACGTAATGTCTTGCAAACTTGTGCAGGTCATAAAGGAACTTCTTTGGAAACTTTCTAATCAGTGAGGAAAGCTTTCGAGGCATGTATGTAAGACCAAAGATCCATTATTTGGAGACTTTTCGATATGGGTGTATGTGTTGAACTATTTAGAGGAGAAATATCATAGTTGAACAGAAGACCTACTACTCAAAGGAATAGATGCCATCTCATCATGCTTCTAACTACACTAGAATACAGGGATTCATCTTATTTCAAATCCATGATGAACACTTTCTCTTATAAGTAGGACATCATTCCATTGTTCATCCTTGTGTGCTTCTATATTCCACAAGTCACATCAACATTTTGTGAGAACATAAAAGAAGGAACAATACAAGAAACTTACAACTGGACAATTAGCTTCTCGCAGCCATTCAAAGTTGCGTGGATCAACAATCAAATCATCTATAACCAAAGCCCAAATGTAATATAAGTTAGCAATTCGGAAAAATATTAGCAGTTAATAAATTTAAATCCTAATGGACTAAATTAACTCGTCACTTAGAAGAGTCATAGCAAGTGGGATTCAACGTAAGAACTTGTGAAACTCCTAAATATATAGCTTGGCCTAACCATATGCAATCCTGTCCTAGATGCCATATTAAATCTTATAGACACCTGATCTGTTTCATGTCAGATTGAGATTCCCATCATTTTTCAGTTTTTCTATATTAGTTAATATGACTTTAACCTTAAAAGCACCCTTCACTGCTGGAAGATTGCATCAAGGCTTCATCCAGAATAACTTACTGTAGCCAAACATAGTTCCTCTTTCACAAACCATGACAGTTGGATTTCCAGCTAATCTAACCTTCTCAGCAGAATTTTCCATGACCTGCAAATATGTATTTTTCACATTTAGGAAACTAAAGGAGATGAAAGCATGGGTTTTATACAAAAAAAATGGTTCAATAAAGATCACAATTTCTAAATTTTATTTTAGAAAGACAAGTACTTACAGAAGGAGCACAAAATTGGCCTTTCTTAATATTCACAATTTTTCCAGTCTTGGCAGCTGCTACTAGAAGATCTGTCTGCCCTTATAATGTCCACGAATGAGATAAGTGAAATAAAGAAAGACACTCTTCAAATTTCAAAACTCTTTTATCACAAAGTACTGAATTCGATTAGAATTATTTAACATCCTTTACCTGACGGCACAGAAAAGCCGGAATCTGGATAATATCTGCAATTTTGCCAACTGCCTCACACTGAAGAAAGAGCAAGTTTGAGAAGCAGTCTATAACATTACAAGTACACTTCAATATTTAGAAACATCTCGTCTTTAGTAGCTCCATTGACAAAGAAGTTATGGAAGGGGGGAAGGGTGTCAATATAAACAACACACAATATGATAGGAGTAACTGACTGGATAACATGCCTAGTTTAGTGCTTGTCCAAAACAATATTTTCATAAAGTAGTTCATAGTATATAAGCATAATGATGCAGGTAGATTAAGTCCTCAAGAGTACTACAAAAAGTTTGTGTAGTTCTTTACCATATTCAGAGGATAACTGATCAAGTTACTGATGAGCAGTTAGTCTGATATGCAATGTTCTAAAAGTTCTGATGGTCTTGATAACTCATAATCCATTCAGCAAAAAATTAATATAAAATTATATCCTTCTAAAAACACTTCCACCTTCATTAATTCTTGGACACATCAAAATGTCCTTGAGGAAACAAACAAGCAGCTACATGACACTTATCCAGGGGAACTGTTGTACCAATCAGATACAACAGACTAAATCTTTCCAAAGGCATCTCAACTAATCGAAACAAACATAATTCAGAAAAAAATAGAGAGCAAAAACTGTACAATGTTTAAACATGTACTCACAGAAGATCATTGGCAAGTACGTGCAGGTCATATCTAAAAGGCATCAATAGTACACTCAGACAAGTATTATATAAAACAAAAGCACATACATTTGCCAAGGAATTGAAGGCTGCATGTTCCAAAGACAGTTGAAGGCAACAAGGAAAATAAATAAGTTAACAAGAGTGCCATCACATAATAGAAGCTCGCGACTACCTATGGAATATCTATAAGGGAAACAGATCACGAAAAGTTACCTGGGACGATTCATGCACATCAGTCACGATAGGGAGGTCATATGCTACCTTAACCTTTTCAAGGATCTGCAACCAGAAGAGCAATACTAACATTAAAAATACTGGAGTGCACTGGCTTCTTTATATTAAACTTCAGGTAAATCAAGTTTTGACCATACGACTGGTGATCCCATTTAAAACTTCTGAACAGCACTGACAGCAAGATTTGTGTTTTTAGATGTTTGTTTGACATTTTAATATTGTATGAAGGCACACTTAGTAATACTAACTTTGTTACGAAACTTCTGCTTTTTTTTCCCAACACATGTGAGTTAAATAGAATAACAATACATACCTTCAATCCTTCAGCCATGCCAGGACCCCGAAATGATTTTGAGGATGTTCGATTGGCTTTGTCAAAGCTTGACTTGAAAACAAGTGGCAAACCTAATCTACAACATGGAAAAAGAAGATCATCTTTCCACAATGTATTGACAAGAATAGTTACCAATTCAATCACAGCTTATGCCTCCTCTCTTAACTAAAGCTAATTTCAGATACAGAAACTCTACCGTTAAAACTTCTCATATCTTCTTTTTTAGTGAATTACAAACATGCAATGTTGCTATTCCTACAAAACCACCTTATCATCCGAGTAAAGTGTAAACCAAAAGCCATATCACCCACTTCAATTTTCCTAGGAAACAAAGGAACTGGAAAGGGAAAAACAAAGAGACATACTTGGTTGTGATACCCTTGATGTGCTTTGCCATCTTCATAACATGCTCCTCAGATTCAATGACATTGGGGCCAGCTAACAAGAAAAACGGTTGTGCGGCCTGTTTAAGGAGAGCATGATCAAAGAAATGTCAACCATAACATCTTTCCACTACACGGATAAAAGGGTAACTGGTCCAAACCTTGAGCTGGTTATACAGCAAAACCGATGAGTCCATCTCCTCTTCTTATCTACCAATACAATACAGGCAAAAGCTAAAACACATTATACGTATGGGTTATTTAGAAAGAAGAAAAATTGCTAAGCCACATGACACAAAAACGAAGCTCAAAGGTACCAAATACACCGACACAAAAACCATCTATTCATAGTATAATTTGGAAAATGCAGGTTTATAATCTTGTTAAAATACATTTACAAATTCATTGATCTACTCCACAAACCCTATATATACACACATAACTTCAAATCTACTAAAATCAGAGCCACGGTTCAACTATGAAGAACAATTTAAATTTACCAAAGAATATTCACAAATCCAAATCGGAGGATCGAACCTTGAAGTCGGATGAGATGGAGTTGAGAGCTTGATTCGGTTGCTTCAATTCTCCGGCTGTGAAGGAATCAGTAAAGAGAGGAGATCGGCGGCGAGAGAGCTTACCTGTGAGTGAGATGGAGAAATGAGATGACAAATAGAGGGAAAATTGTTGAAATACCATTCATTTTTTATTTTATTTGCTCCTTAGCTTTTACATTTTTACCTTTTATTTGCAGACTTACCAAAGCATTATTTATCCCCTTCTTCTACTCATAATTTTTCGTCTGTTTTATCTTTTTTGAACGCTCTTTTTAACTCTTCATCTTTTCCTAACACTCTTAAGTTATGGATTGCAAAAACAGGAACAATGTAAATGTCAACAATGTCATTCCTAAAACATTGAAGTTACATGATTGTCACGTGACCAATTTTCGTTAAAGATAATAGATTTATAAACGGAAAATAATTAGGAATGCTTTTTTTACAACAAAAAAAAAGCTGACTGATAGTATTTGCGAAACGCGTATAATTCACGCAAGTTTCTACATCTAACCCTAAAATTTGTGATCCCGTCGAAGTCAAAATGATTATACTCAACATTGTATCTAAGTCAAAATGATTATACTCAACATTGTATCTACAGTAAGTAAAAGTAATTATATTTTAATATGAGTTGCAAAAAACTATGGATCCTCCATATCTGGTACAATCGGCTCCAATCAACACTATTCACGTTTATATCAGGAAGTGCAAAATCCAGATATATTTTTTAGCTTACACAACTACATAATGCTTTGTCACATAACTCAGACACATTAACTAATTTCAAACATCTTTTAAGAAATCAGAAAGATTTAGGAGCAACAAGAGGTTTAGGAGGCAACAAAGATCTAATCTCAGGTGCTGAACTTGGAAACAGTATGTTGAGCCTGTGCATAAGTATGTCAGCTCTAGAAGGAATCTCATTCAGAAGAAACTGCTGAACTATGGGTTTCTTGAACCACTCCATTACAGAATCACCGGGAGCTCGAAGAACGACCTTAGAAACCTCAAACGGAGACTCCACCGAGCTCAACATCTGAGCAACCACGATCTTCAGAGTTGGGCCTGTCACTAACTTAATCCTTCTAGGGACAACACCATAGTACAACATCCTCTTCCTGAACCTATGGAGTGTGTGCACAACAGCAACAAGAGCAGCTCCTACTGATAGAGTCCTCACATCAAGAGACCAAGCAATGTGTTGATCGAATACTATTGCTTTCGGGAACAGCTTGTTCTCGTATGCAACTTTCCAAACACAACGTGCCCGGTTTATCTGACCCATGAGAACTAAGTAATTCAGCAAAACATTCACAAAGTACCTTGCAGCGCCTTCTTCAAGCTCGTAATCAATTGTCTGAAAGAACTCTCTTACAAAGAACAAAACAGGCTGCTTCCTCTGATCTGGGCCAGTGAAGAGCCCGCATAGAAATGAATGGGCTTTATGCTTTGTGGCACCGAGGATTGACATGAGATGCTTCTCGTTGTTCTCTTCCTGACACTTCACTAGATGGGCTAGAATCGATGTGTAGAGTATGAGATCGACTTTTGCAGCAGAGTTTACATAGGTTTCAAGCAGTGGCTTGGCTGATTCGTAGTAACCATTCTTCATGCATGACTCGAACAATTGCCTGATTATGAAGTTGTTTGTTTTGATACCTGAAGAGCCCATGAAGCGTAACCATCTTAAAGCAGGGTCAACAGAGCCGTTCTTGATAAAAACCATTAGAACATCACTTGCACTCACATCAACAGAAAATCCCATGGCTTTCATCTCCAGTAGTATCTTGGCTGCCACATCTACAAGCTTCTTGTTTGCTAAAAGTGTTAAAAGAGATGTGTATGTGCTTAAATTTGGCCTCACCCCAGCATTGGTCATGGAGTTATATAACTTCAAGGCTGAATCTACCTGTCCTGCAGCAGCATGCATCTCCAAGAGACAAAAATAAGTAGAAGAGGCTGGAAAAAATCCAGATTTCTCCATTTCCGTGAACGAAGACAAAGCAATATCAAGCTTCCCGGACTTTGCATGGGCCTCGACAATCAATGTGTAGAGCCCGAAGTTGGGCCTGAAGCCCGCTTTTTTCATCTCATCCCAAAGTTGCCGGGCAGCATCTAACTTCCCGGCCTTCACAAATGATTCGACCAAAGAAGCATACATAGTAGCTGATGGCCTCAGCCCATAACCCTGCATTTCCATATACACTTTCCTTGATGTGTCTAACCTTCCAGCTTTCCCCATTGAATCAACAAGGGAAGAAAAGATGGTAGCATTAGGCCTCAATTTCCTTTCTTTCATCTCTTGGAAGAGCTTATAAGCTGCATCAAGACGACCCGATTTTGCCAAATTGGGTATCAATAACTCATAAGTTGACCCATCTAATGAACACCCAGCTGCTTCCATGTTCTCATATATCTCAAATGCCTTGAAAGGTAAGCCTTTATTCAAAAACAAGGTTATAAGAGCATTATAAGTCAGTGTATCGACTTTACACCCTGAATCCTGAACTTTCTTGAAACAAGAAAATGACACATCAAGCTTCTCGGCTTTAGCCAGATACTGAATCACCTGATTAAATGCCTTGAACGAGGAGATAGCAATCCCGCTATTACCTGAATCACGAACCACCTCATCGAACAATGACTCAATCCCATCATAATCTTTATTCTCGTTCAACCTATCAAAGAGCAGTGTGTAGCATTCGTCTTTTGGCAGATACCAAGACTGACTTTTAGCCCACCGAAACAAACTCAATGACCCATCACTCTCTTTAATCACTTTCAAAGCTTGATGAAGATGAGTCATGTTTGGAACAAACTGGAGCTTGTCCAATTGGGTCTCCAAATCCGGCCCCCATTTCCACCTATTCACAACCTCGACAATCTTAGCAACAGCTGAGGCATTGAGTAAGGGCTTTTTCAACACACCAACCATCACATGGTCGTCCAGCCCTGGCTCAACAGATCGTATACCCTTATCAGTGAACATGACACGACCCGACTCATCCAAATACTCAATATCCTCAGTCCACTCCCCGGACGGCCCATCATTATTCTTCCCTGAGCAGTAAGCCCTAGCAAAGTTTGGGTCTTTAATAATAACATCGCGGTTTCTGACCAAATTGTAGCGTTTTAGCTCAGATAAATCGGGGCAAAATGAATCGAAACCCTTCCCGAAGCCAAAAAATCTCAACCCTTTACAAGGATCATTGAGTAAATTCGTATACGAATCATGAAATGATGATCTGAAAGCGAACAAGGGTAGCGAAGAACCAGAGCTAGAGCTAGAGTGATTGATAAGCTTATAAAGATTTCTAGCGCATAAATTTCGACGACGAATCATTGAAATTATGGGAAATGATAATCAAAATGCTTACCAGGTTGATTTTGCAGTTCCAAATCCAGTTCCTCTGTCACTCTATCTTCAGAGCTAGAACCCTAACTAAACCCCCTCTTCAAGGGCAGCTCACTGGTATTGACGATGAGGTGTTGCCGAAAGAAAAAACAACATCTAGGCCCAATTCATGAACAAAACATAGGCCCAGTTCATGAACAAAACATAGGCCCAGATGATTACTTGCTTTTTATTTCAGTAGTACCCATTTTATTTTGAAAATATCTTTAATCCATCTCAGTATCTATCTATCATTTCTATTTTGATGAAATTATGATTTTGTCTTTAATGAGCTCACGTTCGTGTGTGGGTCATCCCCGAATTGATAAGTATAAACATCCGACCGGTTGCGGATCACATCAAGTGGGTATTTCATTAAGAGGAAAATCGAAAATCAATTATAAATAAACGTTATTTTGCAAAGATTCTTAACAAAACATTTAAAATTATAAGGTTGTTTGGTAAATTACTCCTTTCTGGGCTTTCCCATTTGCAAGTTTTTTTTATTAATTATACCTAATTTTCTTACGTTGGATATACATTCATAATTCAGACATTAATTAGATTCAAAAGTTTTTAATCATTTACATGTGTTTAATCGATTTTCACGAACTCTTTAAATTATGATCATATTCCAAACCCAATCAAACTATCATCATTATCATGTGGATCCAAATATATGACTTAATAAGGAAGGTAAGAAGGTGATGTATGATAGGTGAGGATTGAGAATGACAATAATTCATAACACTAATTATATAGTGATCAGATCTATCCACTACATATATGCATTAGAAAAGTGGATTGTAAGTGTGTGTGGGAGAAAAGAAGTTTGTGTAGAAAGCAAGCACTTGTTAGTTGTTTTCCTTCCCAAGCAAGCACATATGCTATAGCCACTTCTCTCTCTTGAACATAACCAATTACAGCAAAACAAAGCACAAGTGAAGCATTTCTTGCAGCACAAACATCTCTCCATATTCAAACCCTAATAAAGTGACTGTATAGGCCTAGTGACCTTCTAAGGAATCATCTTTTTCCATGGCTACTCCTCTCCACTTGCCTTCTTCTTCTTCTTCCTCCACAACAATATGTATGTGCTTCTCTCAATCTATCTACATAAGCAACCTGGCTTTTGAGTGGCAATACTTGTAATACTTGAAACAGACCATTTTTGAGTCCTTGAGAATGGAGGCAAGGAAAGACCTCATGATCATGATGAGGGTTTGTCTTGTGCTGCTTCTCTCGTTCACTCAATGCCGTAAGTTTTACTCTCCTTTTCACTATGTTATTGTATCTGTTACGTTATCCTGAATACGTCTTGATTTCCCATCAGATAAATATGTGATTATAAAAATGATGTTGCTATTACATCATAAAGTTTTCATTTGCTGCTCATTGATATATAGATCAGTTCTTGATGACATATACATTTGTTGTTTTGATCATTTACATATTAATCATGATGGTACTCTCTGTTTCTATATGAAAGATACCAACACCCATTATTCCCTTCATTGTTTGGTAATGGACTGTGCTTTTTAGGCTGCATTATTACGAGTGGACAAAAACTTATCAATCCTTCAAAGTAGAAAAAGGCAATATATTTTGCGGGACTTTTTTGTATGATTATGATAAATGAACATGATAAATTGTGCGGGAGTTTAGAATGATTCTTGTTTTGATATAAAATAGGGATTAGTAAAAAAAATATATATTTAGTGAAAGGTTAATAAGTCGCAAACTAATTTCTAACGATTTTTATTATCATATATATCATGGAACATGAGAAGACCTATGCACGTGGTAAATTATGAAGCACAAGTTTTACATTATTTATGAAAACTCTGCTGCATGGTTTCATTTGATGGTAAGCAGATGCCAGAACGTCAACGGGACTCTCCCGACACATCGTGGCAAGTTCCTCCAATTCCATCCTCAAACCCACCGAGAATCAAGAACTTGAGAACAAAAAATTCTCGGATACATCATCAGATTCATCGAACTCTGCGCCTTATGTCAGCTCTTCATTGCCGGAAATCTCCCCACCCTCTTCTTGTACATACCCTCCGGGCCCACCATCAAGCCCAATCGGCACCGTCCCTATCCCACCGGACACTTTTCCGGGCCCAACAGGCAACATTCCAATCCCGCCGGACGCTTTCCCGAGCCCACCATTCTATCCAGGCCCGCCCAGTGGAGAGCCAGGATCCCCTGATTTTGGGCCTACTCCAGTCATTCCTGGCCCAGGGGGGCCCACTTTGAGCCCACCTAATTACGAGCTCAGCCCTCCTAGCCTCACTCCAAATCCACCGGTAATTATCGAGCCGCCGGCGATCCCGCCACCGCCCAGCAGGACGACCGGCATGGCCCTGTGGTGCGTTGCCAAGCCGTCGGTTCCCGACCCGATCATCGAAGAAGCTATGGACTACGCTTGCGGGTCGGGTGCAGATTGCGAGTCGATCCAGCCTTCCGGGTCATGCTTTCAGCCCGATACGCTATATGCACATGCTTCTTATGCTTTTAATAGTTACTGGCAGAGGACAAAACTTGCTGGTGGCACGTGCGACTTTGGAGGAACAGCCATCCTTGTCACAGTTGACCCAAGTAAGTTCCTTACAGTTATCAATGTCTTCAAAACTTTAGTTTTCAGTCAATGTTTCTTATGAAAAAAACAACTTATAAAATTAGAAACAATTTACCAGTTAAGACCAATATGGTTGAATATTTTATCAACTTTTTTAATGAAATTTCATCAAATCTTTTTCTTCTTTCTGATTTCTTATTTTTGGCAGGCTATGATGGGTGCCATTTTCTATAGGACGATCTCAATGGAGAGAACACAAAATATACAGAGCCAAAACAACAATGTCTAGC
>JAYMTN010000784.1:0-14809 GCA_036897425.1 Erodium trifolium | reverse complement strand
TCGCAGCCGACCTTCGCTTCACTCATCCCTTCACCGCCGTCTTCAACCATCTAAATCAAGCCCTCACCGCCGTCTCCCCCGACTTCAAGCTCTGGTCCTCCGGTTTGGATTTGGTAATGTTTTCTTTGTTAATTCTGTTTTGCTTAAATTATTTCTCATAGCTGTTGTGATTTAAGCGAATTTGAAGGTTTGTTTGTGTGTGTCTGTGTATATCTACATGTTCATATTAATTTTTGGTTCATGGGTTGATATTTTCTGCTACTTTCTTCATTGAGTTGGGCAGGAATTGGCTGTTTAAGCATTATTAGCAGTTGTTTATGGTAATTACTAGTTTTATCAAGGCTTATAGTTCAGCAAAGTGATTGAAAATGAATTATGAATTGCACCATGTAGGCTACGATATGATACAATTCAAGTTTCTAATGTTCTCGATTGCGCCATGTAGGTCGAATGTTCTCGATAAGAACCCCAATTTGACAACCATGGCGAGGAAACGTGGAAGCTTAAACCATTCACCATCCTAAATTAAATAGTATCTAAGAACAATGAACTGGTTTTCACAACTCACTCTTATCTATTCGCGGTACATATCACGATTTGATAACCTTTGGTGAGAAAATGTTGTAGCTTTGGCATTTTATTAATGTTAAACTTCAGGATTTTTCTCACATTCTGTTGGGTATATGAGTTGTAAAGATATGATTATGAGATACTACGCTGTGGTTCTGAGTTTTGTTCGGCTCCCTTGCTTCCCATCCTTTTTGAGTCAAGGTGCGAATCTGCATGCCCGGACTGTCCATCAAGATTTCATGTTGAAGCAAGGAGGCGACGCACGCCAACAGCGTCTTGCAAGCCAAAAGTTGATGGCATTCTTGAATATATCCTGTAAGTCCCACATTTCTCCTCTGGCTAGTTCCTTCTGAAAGGTGTTTTTCGTTCTTAGAGTCTAAATGATTGTATTGAATCTCTAGCTATTGGTGTTTGTTTGGCACGGATGATCATAGAATGGGAGGTCTTATAAGACCTAGTTGGAATAATTATATTACAAAGAAAAAGAATGCGGGCCAACTTAACACTACAAGGGGATGCACTTGCCATTTCATTGTGAAGCGCCTAATGGCTGAACCGTCCGTAGCGCTTGCCATATATAACCAAGACAAGCATGTGGATAAGAAAGGTACGCCATGTCACGGGCCACGGGACAAGAAGGCTGCTAGGACATGTGCTATGTATGGTCCATACATCTCTGAGGATCTTCGCCTCCGTGCATTGTCTCTTCTCTATGTCGGTGTGTCTGTAGAGACAGTAATGTAGAGGCACAATGAAAAGGGTGGAGAAGCAAGGCCGGCCCTCTAATCGGGATGACCTCTTGACCCACAGGTACGTTTGGATACAGGAACGAAGCATCAGGTGCTCCACATATGAGCTAGATTCAGATGATGCAGTGATGAACAAAGTGTAAGCTTGTGGGTCGAAAGCCACCAGAGTTATGTGTTCTTTTATAAGGATTTCTCTGAGTCAGACCCTTTTACTTTAGGGATTCAAACAGAGTGGCAATTGCAGCAATTGATCAGGTTTGGTAATTGGAGCTTAGTGGCGTCTGATTCAAGGTTTGGAACAGACAAATTAAAGGTATGTTTTTCCTGTAGTTTTAAATAGGGATGATTGCAAAAAGTACCCTGAGGTATTCACTTTTTGCAACTTGTAGGCCTCTTCTTTGTTATTGCAAAAAGTACCCTGAAGTTGTTTTTTTGTTGCAATTTGTGTAAAATGACGATTTTACCCTTCCAATTTGGATTTTTTTTTAAATCCAAATGTCCATATCCCTTAATTCTCTTCCTCTTTGTACCGTAAAAAGAGGAAGAAAATTTGGATTTTTTGTTCTTTAACTATGATTTTTTAAATTTAAAGTTTAAGGCTAAAATCGCCATTTCGAAACAAATTTATAGAAAGCGCAACAAAAAGACAAGTCCTAGGTACTTTTTTGCAATTATCAAAGAAGAGGTTACAAGTTGTAAAAAGTGAACCCCTCAGGGTACTTTTTTTTTTTGTTGCAATTATCCCTTTTAAATAATCTAGTCATGAGAACTCCTATCCTCTATATCACACGAAGTTAATAATCCTCCCTTTCTGCTCTTTTATTCAGCATCCTGTTCTTAATCTTGTTGTCTTCAACTCTGACAACAAGGCCATCCCGATAGCTTGGATAATAACACCAAGATTTGCAAGTGCTGATGCATATAAATGGATGAGGGCTCTTTACAACAGAGTTTGCATAAATGATCCTACATGGAGGTTGGCTGGTTTTATAGTTGATGATCCTCTAACTGATGCCATTCTATCCGGTAGGCTGCCAAATTATTTTCCATATCAAATGCACATAACAATTTATGGGCTATCTATTGATATTTGTTTTAAGAGTTGATTTAACATAACTACCTATATGAATTGTCCACAAACACATGACTGCCCTTATGAATTTTCACGCGTCCCCGTTGTACAAAACAGAGACTAAAACCATCAAAAAGTTCGTTTTTTATCACATGACTTGCATGCGAGTTCAAAATTTTAAAATACCCCAAGTCTATTCATTCCCTTCTTCCTTTGATCTTTTGATTTCAATATGATCCCATCGAGGATTTCAGTAGGGAATCAAATTGAAAACGGAATAGTAAATCTACTATGGGTAATGGGCTCGTGTGTTTTTGGGCAATTTATAAAGGTAGTTATGTGCAATTAACCATTGGTTTCAAGATCCCTCATATCATTGGTCCTGTCGGGCAGCCAGTGGCTATCTAACTACGTGATGACCTGTGCATTATCATAATAATTTTGCTTCAATTTTATTATTTCTTTTAGATAATTGGTTGCCCTAGCCAAGAACAACCTATTGAGATAATGAGATCCCTATTATATTTCACAACCATTTACTTCGCTGATCAAAATTGCAACGAGTTAGCTGTATTACGATGAAGAGATTAATTCTCTTCCATATTATTGTTTTTAAAAATTCAGGATTGAAGTGAATTTTGTCTGGCTTCATTTTCAGGGATGTATTTCAGTGCTATGTATTGATATGCTTTTGGCGGGTTTGTCATATGTGGCATAAAAACTTGTTGAAAAGGTGTTCGGAAACTGAGATGTGTGTAGAGATATCGAAACGGCTTGGGCAAGCAGTAGATAACATCTGCAGAGGAAATGGGACTGTCAGTGTATTCGACACTTTCATGGAAGATTTTGTGGACTGCTCAGATTTTATGGATTACTTAAAGGCTGTCTGGCATCCCAGAATAGGTTTTTCTCTCTCTTTGCCCTTCTCTTGCATTTTTCTCAGAGGAAAAGTTTGTTGCTTTTGTACTGAAAAATCATTTAGTATGACCATTTAATTGGTGTAACATCTGTACTGAAAAATCATTTAGTATGACCATTTAATTGGTGTAACATCTTGGAATGCATTGTATTTTCAGTGGTCTTTTCTTTATTTATTTTTATTGTAAATTGCACATAACTACCTTTATGAATTACCCACAAACACATGACCCCACAGTAAATTTTCCACATAAACATGACCACCGTTATGAATTCTACGTGTCACCATAGCACAAATAGACGAAAACCATTGAAGTTTTTGTTTTTTTTTTCATCACATGACTTGCACATGAGCGTAAATATTAAAATATCCCAAAACTACTCACTCTCACGCCTCATGATTCCGTTCTCGAAATCCTCCAGGGAACCATATTGAAATCAGAAGATTAAAGAATGAGTAGTTTTGGGATGTTATAAAATTTTAAACCCGCGTGACCAAAAAAGTAGAAAGTTTTGATGGTTTCCGTCTATTTTGTACGATGGTGACACATGAAAATTCATAAGGCTAGTCGTGTGTTTGCGGGAAATTCATAAAGGTAGTTGTGCGGAATTAGTCCTTAATTTCTTGAATTCATCTCAGGGACATGGACTACTGCTCTAATAACTGTTCCTCTTACCAGTCAGGAGACCTGTGCAGCCATGGAGTCCTACCACAACCAACTAAAGCTCAGGCTATTGAACAAAAATGACATCAATGCCTATCAACGTGCTGATTGGTTAGTCGATAAGTTGGGCACGAAAGTGCACTCTTACTCCTAGCTTGATGAGTACTCAGGGAAGGTTGATTTTGTGAGATAGTACAAAGATGAATGGGCCACCGGTTTAACATCTTGGCACCAAGCACTGAAGATACCAGACTCTGATGTTGTCATAGAAGGTAAATTTCCATAAGTTACTGACCAGCTTGATAGGGATAGAGTTCATGTGGTTTGGTACCTGGCTACGTAGTTTGCTCTTTGTGGTTGCAGTTAGGCTGAAATGGGCAATTTATGTGAGCATGTCTTCAAGGTTATAAAAGTGTATAGAAGTAAAGGGTACACTATGCCCTCTATTAGCTTGTTTCAGTACCATAAAACATTGATTTTAATGCCGCAATGCCTGAAATTTGATTGCTTGACTCGTGATCATGCTGTTTTGTTAGCTGTTCATGTACAGAATCAGTTGAATGAACCGATTGGTGTAGAGAGCAGCAGCCATAGTAATGCGTCTCTCCTTCATGAAGGAACTGTAGATATAGTAGAACGTGAAGTATCTGATGCTATTGATGCATGCAGAGGTGATTCGGGTTTGGAGCTGATTGATTCAGTGGCCAGTGAAGATGTCACTTGTGGAGAGGATGTTCCTGAAGAAGTTGTTCAGAGACTGATATTGACCCATCATCGACGTGTATGTCTCCATCTTGATTCCGTTCTGTCGATGGGGTTTTGTCTATGGAGATCTTCTCAAGGAATGAAAAGAGTGATTCACGCATAACCTTACCAAATCGCTTACCAGAGTCAAGCTAGTCATTTGAGGTTGTGGCTCATTTTTGGGGTGAAGAAATCAGTAACTGTTAGTGTTTTTGCTTCTTTTGTTAAGGGGCAGAGAAAAAGATCACATAGTAAGAAACTAGCAAAAGGAAAATAAATAGGAAACATTCTGAAAATTCCATTGGCTTCTTTGTTCATGTTCAGCTGTGAATAAATAGTATGTTTTAATGTTGATTGAAATGGAGATTCAATGTACTAATTTGTGTTATGAGATATTCACCTTTTTTTCTTTTGTAAATTGTAGTACTCTTCTTTTACAATTAATTACATAAACATGATTTAAACCTGTCATTTTTGTTATATTTTATATAAATTGCTTTCAAATAATAATAAAAATATCCAGTATTTTCATTTTTCATAATTTTTTTGAGTGGAATGGAAAAAAGGAATAAAGTGAAACCGTTGGAAAACATTTGGGAAATTAGAAAGGTTGGAGGGAGAAAACCTATAAACATGATGAGAACTTGAGAAGATCGTTTGGGAAGTTTGAAAGGTGAGAGAAAATGGATGAAAAGATAATTAATAAAAGTAAATTTTAAAATAATTAATAAATGTTACTTTATTTCTCTTATTTAATCAAGTGTGTGTTTTGTTGAAACACTTCTATACTCTTCGTCATTGTCTAGTTTTGCTGGTTTCATTTAATCTCTTTTATGTTTATCATCATGTATTTTTCCTGCTTATCATATATGATATATATGTTTAAAAAGAAATGTTTGAATACTTTTTCTGTTAATCCATTTAAATGGGGACCGGTTAGTAGGGGTGGGCATGGGCGGATATCCGGCCCGATCCGCATAAATTTCAACCCGCCAGCATACTTGCGATTGTTTGTTCCCGGTGACTATGATTTATCAAAACAAATTTCCACGTGGCCTCCTATCCCCAAATCGAGAAAACTGATCGAAACCCTAGACCCTCACTCTGTCTCGGACTCTTCGAATGGCTGCGATTCTCCGGTCGGTCCGCGCAGGCTCGCGTTTCTCCGTCAGCCACTCTCTCCGGTCGGCCCGCCATGCCACTGGTTCACGTGTCTACGACCATCTCCGTTCGGTCCCCCATGTCGCAGATGGTTCACGTTCCGGTCACGCGCCTCTCCACTCATCATGTTCGCCGGACCCTCTGTGCGGTCCGGCGCCTCCTCTCCAGTCGCCGGATGTCAAACCGGCGCCGCCGAAGGTATACATATAATTTTTTTTCATCTGAATGTTTTCATTGTTGATCAGAGCGTTTTCATTGTTGTGAAATCTCACCTTGTTTTCATTGTTGTGAAATCTTTTTCTGTTTTTTCTCTACAGATAACATGGGAAACCCCTAACTGGAGGGAAAGGATTCCCTTTCGTGTTCAAAACCAGGGGGAGTCATTTTTTTGTGTTGCCGTCAACGCCTCCACACTTGCCAATTATCTGTGGTATCTGAAGACCGGAAAAGATATCCCCATATCGGCCCAAGCAATTGTTCATGGCTTGGGACAAGTGAACGGAGTTGGGAGCAGTCCTTGTGAGGCGCTTTATCATGTCACTAGGCATGGACTGTTGAAGGAGGAGGACTGTCCATTCACGGGAGCATCGGGCGATGCGAAGGAACTTGAAGCACTTTTGAAGTCCGGGAAAGTCCCGATGAAAATGGTAAAATCTTTTGTGTGTTCGCTGAGCACCAATCTGGCAGAGCTGCGCGAGGTATTAAAAGTACACCCTGTGATGATACCTCTGAAGAACAACTCTGAATTTGCTTCATTCAAGGGCTTTCTATGGAAGAAGCCCTACAAGGAGGATCCATCTCACAATTTCCTGGATAGAATTAGTGTCCTGTGGGAGAATGTATTTTGGTTGAAGCCAGATCACAATTCTTTGGTTGAAGAGGAGGTGAGTGAAAGTGCGCGGCAACCAAACCACGTTGCCATTGCCCTTGCCTTTGGGAAAGACGACAACGGAGAGGGTTATCTTCTGATACAAAATTCATGGGGGCCTCGATGGGGACAGGAGGGTTTGGTTGCAATGTCTGTTGATGTGTTAGCAAGTTGGGGCGTCTTTGGTGGAATGTGGTTTCCTGAATTCTGGGAGGAGGCAGATGTTTTGAAGGATTTGGATAAGAAAAAATCATTTCTTATCAAGTTTTGGGAAAGAGCAAAGGGATACTTTACTGCCAAAGAAAAGGTAAATTATTTTCTATTCTTAATTTTATTTGGTATGTTATTTTGGAACCCAATATTATTCTCTGCACCCTACTCTTTAATCTATTTGGTATGTTGTTTTGAAACCAAATATTATTCTCTGCACTTCTGCTCTTTGATTTTATATATTCTGAAGAACTGAAGGGAGATAGGCTATAAACTATAGCACATTTCCTCAACTTGCTTATATAATTATTAACCTATATCAATATGTGCTACCTAGTTTTCCAAAACTTTATACATCAAACCTTGAAAACTGTCCTTTTATTTGTGTAGGTTGCTGTCAGAATCCCCAAGCCATAGCCAAATGTCGGAAAACAGTAGAGAAAGATATGGAGATGCAACTATAGAGGTGGCAATTTTGAACAGGAGAACATAATAGTCTACAACTTTTTGAATGTTTGTAAAGTGGGGACTTGATCTAATGTGGATGTATGTAGATGTTCTGGAGTGTTTGTTGTTGAATCAACGACTCTGTCTGATCGATTAATTTCATCAGCACTAATGACTCAGTTCAGTTTTTCTTTTGCATTTTCTAGTACTGATTGGCTAATGGAACTTAAGTGCTGATAATCAATTCTTGTGTCCATGTGTCTCCTCTCTCCTCTACACTATTTGTTTGTCTTTAGACTCTTTTCTCAACTGTTGAATGGAAATCTATTTGTCTGATTCTAACTTTGTGTTGTGTGCACAAGATTCTAACTTGGTACGTTTCTAGAATCAAGACTTTTGTAGGTTTATTTTTCTGAAGCAGGTGTTAGGATGACCTGTTTCCATGTCCTATGAAAGAAAATTTCTTTCAAACACATCTTCATGACTAATTATGTATCCAATCTACAGGAGCGGAAGATCCAGGAGCTGAATTCAAAACTAGAACATGTGAGTAATATGTCCATCTCTTGTACTGCCAACTATATACTACATTATCCTGTCTTATCATATTTAATGTCTAATCTCAGTTGCATAGTGATATTCAGTTTATAATAGATGTTTTTGCGATATAGCATTTGTTTCCCATTTCTCTGACTAAAATTTCAGTGATTGTAATTCTGTGTATTAATTTAGAAAGTCCTAACCAACAAGGTTTCTGAAATGCAAGGCATAACACCCTGTTTCATTTTTGGAAATATTCAGCTGGTTGAAATCTATTTAATAGTAGTTCTATAAAATGAAAATGAAGCTTAGAATTGCAAGGCATAACACCCTGTTCCACTTCATTATATTTGGAGTTCTCTTCTGATTATATTTCAACTTTAGTGAATATTACCAAGAAATGTATGGATCTCTGACAATCCTTTACAAAAAATTCATACGAGCCATTCTTTGCTTATGCTTTTGCATTATAATGTTTCATTGTTATAAAAAAAAATTGGAATCATTTATCCGCTCCAATATTCGTAAAACTAAACTTGCTCTTTGGGTGGCAGAGGTTCAGGTTATGGTAGCATTGATAAATCTTCAATCTTACTTGAGAAGTACCTGATGGCACTGATGATTCGTTGCTTATCGAAGCTACTTCAAGATCTTAAAATCTAGTCTGGGTAAGGGAGTGAGGATGTTATAGTTGCTTCAACGCTTACAAAATCTATTTGCTATGAGTTCAACTTGTATTATGAATGTACTCTTCAGACTACTACCTTTTCTGCAATGAAAACGATTTCATACAAATGCTCCTCATCAATCTCTTTCGTTTTCATTCTTTCTTCAAGTTGAACTGTAAATGCACCTTACTATTGTTTTTTACGGGATAGTATTTTCGTCAATCTACAACCGAAAGTTGACGGAATTGGGGTAAAATGATACTAAAGTAGTTAGACTAAAGCTATCTAACTTGGATTCCACCATGTTTAACATGTTTTATTTGAAGATATGAATTATGCAATCAGATTTGGAAAAGGACAACCATTTAGGAAGCTAATTGTTGGGAAATTATAATTATACATGGTGGATATCTTGAATAAGTTTTTTCCCCCTCCGTTTTGATTTATTCCAAGGGACAGGGAGAACCACTTTGCGAATGGACTTTTCTTACCTTCCTTTTAGTATTATTGTTTAACAAATTTAGTTGTAAAATTTATCCTGGAGCTTCGCTATCAGCGATATGGTACCAGTATAAAATCATTTCTGTGGTAATTACTTGGAACTTATTAAAGTATTGATTTCTATCCCTTCTAGTTTTGTCTTGATCCAGAGGTTTGCATAAGTGTTGTGAATTGTTTGTTATCAGTATTGAACTGTCCAAAAAATCAGAAGTTTATGAGAGAATTTGGACTCTAATACATGATTAATTATTGGTTTATTGAATTCTTTGTTATCAGTATTTTCAGTAATAAGAAAATAGTATCTCTCTTAATATAGTAATACGCAGTACAATTTGATTGGCTTTTGTTCGAATGTGAAGGTTAAATCAAAAACAGTATCTTCAAGTTCATCAAAAAGCACACATAAAACCTCGACTGTGAATGTTAAAAGGGAAGGAGAATGTGCATATTTTGGTTTGTCAGAAATTTGATCCTCCAGAAGAGGTTCTTGCCTTGAAGATATTTACCTCTTTATGGCTAGCAATGAAGTGTTTCTGATTTTTGTGTTTCCTATTGACAGAGAGAGCCCTTCAGGATATTGTACGAGTCATTGTCTAAACAGATATCATCCAGTGGAATGGCGGAATTTTGGTGAGCTTGCTCTTATCCCATTTTTTCAAGTAACGAATATTATTGTGAACTTTCGATAAGTGAGCTTGCCCTTAAGGATTTTTGTCCATAACAATCCGATGCTGCGAAGTTTCGATAAGTGAACTTGCCTTATTGCATGTATGAAACTGAAATGTCACCATTGTTTGTGATGAAAAGTTCCTGGAATAATATGAAACCGTCTTTTCTGATGAATAGTTCTTGGATTCAATCAACACTCACAATGATTTGACAGACAATGGCACACATGAAGCCAAAAATCAGACATAAAGAACATATATAATCATTTGAGGAATGACAGAGGTGAATTTAAGGATATAAGAAATCGTTCTGAGAACTCATTTTGTTATTAGTTACTATGACCATGCTTGGTCCAGTTTTCATAATTCTTTGGTGATGATATTGTTCAAGTATTTCAAAGGCTTGTCATGTATAAATAATTTGTATCTTTTCTTCATTTTAGAACAGGAAGCATGATGGGGATGGAGATGTAATTGATATACACATGCACAAGAAGAGTAAGGTAATTCGGAGAAATAAGAATCAAGTTATAGTATATAATTTGTCACAATATTTTCATATCTCTTTTGGTTTGGCAATGTGTTCTTCTTTTGATACGTTTTGGAGAAAAATAGTAATAATTTCAGGCTAGGTATGCGTTTCTATGATCCGAGACCATGAAATAGAATATGTTCGCCTGCGTTAAAAATGAAACCTTTGTTTCTGGTTTCAACCTGCAAAATTAATCTATAATAAACAAACTTTTTCAGATTCAACCAAAGGTGGATATTCTCAGGAAAGTGATACAATGATGCATTGAAGTTCTGAGGACTGTCGTTGTTGGAACAATTGGAGGCAATTCCAAAAGCAAAAACATTTGGTTATGTTTATAATTCAGATTTCTATGGTTACTTTGTATTTTAGATTTTAGCGCAAGTTTCTTTGCCGCGTGGTTTGATCTGTAGAGCAAATGCTTGAGAAACCTGGTGAAAATGAATTAAAGCTCCATTTACTTATGTTCCTATTTTATTTTTCTCGTTACTGTAGATGTATATTCAGATATATCCTACCTTCACCTAATCTGCACGTTCTAATTAGTCGATTTTTTGTTACATAAACTATTAAAAACTTATGCATTCGCGAGTGCATTTTAGAGGTTGCGATATTCAAACAAGCGCATATGTGAAGTCATACATATTACATCACCTTTACGCTTGATTTTACAATTTTTCAAGAAGTCACGATTAGGAATATGCATAAAGGATTAAGCAGTTCGAATTCAAAAACGGGTTAGGAAACAGAATCTCCCCTAGTATTACTCTAGTGAAGAGTATCTTCAACTGAAGGTTGAGACAAATGATTTATTATTAAACGCTCTCGTGTGTCCTAGTTACCCTAGCCATTACCTGCCAGTGTTGACTCCCTTAATCATGCCCCCGCGACCCTCTTCTGTATTTGTACGTCCTGTGAAGGCTAGGAAGAAGAGAAACCTTAAAGTCTGTCTTTCTGCATTATCGGGTACAATATCGTCGGCGCCGCAGTCCCCGATAAGCCTTTCGTCCATGGAGGCCGACTTTGGTGGTCTTTTCCTCGGGTCATGCATCGCCGGAATATGTACCGGTCAAACCCAAGCGAGGACGCCCTGCCAAGGTGTCTTCCCATAGGCCACCACCTCTCTCACCATCAACCAAGGAAAAACTTGATACCTTGATCTCGGAGACGTCTAGAGTCGATGGCTCCTCTACCTCGCCACCTCCTCAGGGTGTGCGGTGACCATCCAGCACAACGTCTCGGCTTGGATCCCACAAAATTTGATATATAGACCTATTATCCTTAATCGGAATAATTCAATCCCGAAAAGATAACAATCAAAAAATAGATACAAACACTTTACTATATGTCATTGCTGGTGAAAATTAAAGGGTTAATTACCTTTTGTACCCCTTTTGAATTGGTAATATACCTTTAGTACCCCCAAAGTTTTATAACGTTCAATAAAGTTCTTATGTTTTGGTAACACACATTTCATACCCCTTATACATTGGTCACGGATCATTTAATACCCCTTATGTATTGGTAACAGAACATTTAATACCTCTTATGAATTGGTCACATATAATCAAAATGGCGTAAATTTGACCAAAATTTTGTCCACCGCGTTATCAATACATAAGGGTACTAAATGAGTCTCACCAATACATAAGAGGTACTAAAGATAATTAACCCAAAATTAAAGTTATTGGTATCAATTTCTTATGAAGAGCTATGTAATCTTAATCTATTTTTTTGATCGATTGTTCGTAATGGTACCACACCTTATCATTTTTTTTGTGTGTGAATCAGATGTTAATGTGCTTTGATATGATTTTTATTAATCTTTAATCACTGTGACATATTCATGCATGTCTAGGCTTTAATTGGTAGTGGTTAGATGAGTACTGTCTTTTTTATCAGCTTCAACTTACTCAATTGTCCATGGCTTCTTTGGACTTTTTAAAGACAGTTAAATATCTCTTCCCTGAGGTGCACTTGCTCTTAAAGGTATAATTTGTAAATATATTATATTTTCTTGAATAATTCAAAAT
The DNA here is from genome assembly GCA_036897425.1 of Erodium trifolium. Taxonomy (NCBI): domain Eukaryota; kingdom Viridiplantae; phylum Streptophyta; class Magnoliopsida; order Geraniales; family Geraniaceae; genus Erodium; species Erodium trifolium. The sequence continues at coordinate 2,463 of JAYMTN010000784.1, read as the reverse complement.
TTATAAAAGAATAACACAATAATCTTTATGATTCTGTTTATTTTAAATATTCTATTTTTGTTAGTTCGTAATGTATTTTGTATTCTTTATATGAAGGGAATTTCTCATTAAGATTTAAATTCTAATAGATTGAAATAAAAACAAAATTCATACGATTGAATTGATACAGTATGAAATACAGAATAGTAAACTAATAATATTATTAAATACATGATAAATGGAGTGTACTATTTCTATTTTGGATTAATTAAAAGTGTAATACATTATTTTAGACCAAAAGGTGACAACATTATGGCAGTAGGAAAATAGTTGGAATGTAAGCTAGTGAATTCAACATCATTGACTACAGGAGCAGCAAGCAATGACTAAAGTCTTGCAAAGTAGTAAAAAATGTTTGGAGAGAGATAAATGGTTTCAGAACACTATCAACATTAGGGCAAATAAAGATTTTGTTTTGATAAAGGACCAATTTATAATCATCTTCTTTGATAATTTTTATGAAGATGTTGTCTTGGTTTTTTAGCATAATCCATAATTTCATTGATTAAAAGATACTGTAGTTGGTAACAAGATTAATACAGAAAACGGAGAGGACGAGGCAGATATTTCGGGACGCTAACTTTGTGATTACGATTCCCGGTTATTCCAGGTGACTTCTGAGGGGGTGGATTCTATTAGCCATTGTGGCGCGCTACTTAGATTGCACTTTTTCTGCCCCGACTCGAAAAAACATGTTTTGTCTAACAAACACGCTAGGGGATGAATTCAGGAATCCTATGAGGTCCCCAGGAAAAGGAAGAGACTTGAGATCGGGTTGCACTGAATCTCATTAGGATGGAACGTGTCTACTCAACAACGTCCAGCTCCCTCGTTTGGGACTCATTGGCGGTAGTGGCTTCCTCACGACGCACGATGGTGCGACAAGGGGCTCTGGCCGACAGAGGTCATGGTCCGGCGAGGAAGTAGAATTCGAGGATAACCCTCATCCTCCTCAACGTGTGATGTAGGCAGCGGTGATCTCCTCTACGACGAAGGGGATCCCTCGAGATTCCGACATGTATTTCTCCTAAACATCGATCTCGAGAGAGGGTGAATTTTTTTCGGTTCGATGGGTTTCGGGAGACGTGCATGGGGGATGGACGAGGGCTTCGTCTCGAGGGACGAAGGATTGAGAGGTGGAGGCTTTTCTTGAGTCCGAGGACAACTAGTTCTCGCGCCGGTGACTCCTCCATTAGGAAGGATGCGGCGCGATGATCTGGTCGGCCGAGTAAGCGGTATCGAAGGAGTTGGCTTGGGCTCTCGGGCGGGTCGGTACGGGAGGAGTAACGACTGAGGGTCAGTGGTATTGCTAGCACCATTGTTTTTCCTCGACAACTGCAGAAATCGACAACGACTAGGGTAGGGGGACAGTCACTAGCGACTAAGAGTCCTCTTGGTGGTATATAGAATATATCGGTAATAGACTTGACGATTTGTCCATCCAGGAGGTCATGGTCCCGACGACGGAGATGCGCGGGAAAGGGTTGAACTTCTCCTATGTGCTGATGTCAAGAGTCCTCTCGCCTCAGACTTTTTTTCTAGCAGTCCCTAACAGACTAGCTAGCGGAATTGTGGAGACTCCGAGAAGTGGTTGTACGACTTTGGAGAACTGCGGCGCTGCTTCGGGAAAACAGGTGGGAGGGTGGCAAACACTCCCGTCTTTCCTCATGAGTGTCATAAGGACAGTGAGAAGGCACTTGATACCTTATCCTCAGTGGCTATTGGGTGGCAGAGGTTTCGCCAAGTGTCGTCACTATATAACCATCTCGGGAGCCAATATATACGCGTTTATATGGTCCTCACTGATTACCTGAGGGATGATGACGTCCGCTGGATCCACGAGGGATTCTTTTGTCCATTTGTGCACCACCAATACTTCGATATTAGGTAGGTCTAGTCTTAGCTCACCGTCCTCGGCAACTGTTTTCGGTGGTTCTGCCTGTTATTGCAGCAACACTCGAGCACACTAGTCTGTTCATTTCAACTTAGGTTGAAAATAAATAGTTCATTTTTATGTAAGCTTCATAATGTTTTAAGACATTATGCTATACATTTTTTACATACTTTTTTTTTGATGAGTATTTTGTTTTGGTGGCTCTTCTGTGGCATGTGCCTTCGGGAGTTTTAATTAATATTTTATTCCACGTTACAAAAAACAATTGCTCAAACAATATTGTTGTGACATTTTTCTCATATATTCAATTAAGATTTTTTATATGCTAAACAATAACAGTCTCTTCAAGAATCCAATCCGACTAAATCAATCATACTGCAGTTTTAATGGCGTAGCTTTTGCTCTTTAGAAACCCTAGAGTAGCAAATGGTTTTGCGAAGCTGATATCAATGGCGAAGGCGATTTCGGGTGGTCGTTAGTCATGCAATGGCGATGGGTTTGGCGAGGAGCTTCTGCGGGAGATCCGTCCA